>JAQQRF010000639.1:0-35238 GCA_030523145.1 Trissolcus brochymenae
AACGTGTTGTTGATTTATTAGATCAGTCAACTGAACGAATTTATAGTAGTATCGATAGTATAGATATTTCAGATGATAATGGTGAAATCGGAGCAACAAGTTTACCTGAATATTTAAATACCCTATTTCCACCATCGTTACCACCACATGAATTACGTTGGAGGCAATATGCTGTGATAATGCTTATTCGAAATCTCAACACTGATGAAGGGCTTTGCAATGGTACAATGGTATTCTCGAATTCAGTGACCATCTGTTGAAATGTGAAATTTTAACAGGAGACAACGCTGGTAGTAAAACATTCATAAGTCGTATGTCGATTCAGTGTGAAAATATCTATCCGTTCAATTTTAAACGTCGTCAATTTCCTGTTAAACTTGCATTTGCTATGACTATTAACAAATCTCAGGGATAAACTTTCGAAAAAATAGGCATTGACTTGCGAAAAGAAGTTTTCAGTCATGGTCAATTTTACGTTGCAATATCTCGAGTACGATCGTGGAATTCTTTGAAAATTTTTGTTGACTGTCAAAATGAAAAAACTTCAACAAAGAACTATGTTTATCAAGAACTTTATGAATAAATATAAATCTTACATAAATTTCAAAAGTAAATTATAAATTGAATGAAAATATTCACGTGCATACTATAAATATATAATTATTTATCACTGAAAATTCAAATAAAATAACTGTCACATCAGGGCGGCGCGCCCGGAGGGCGCGCTTTCAATTGTCTAGTAAATAATAAAAGACTTACCAATCTACTACAGACTGAGTATTCGACGTCATATTGACAATTTGAATGGCATGCAGGACGCAGGAAATAGTGGAAACGCGCTAAAGCAGAAGGTACTCTATCTTCCTTCAAACATTTGGATCTATTTTTAAGCAACAAGGTGCAAACTGCTATTGAGCCGGTTTATGATCACTTATCATCAGAGAGTTTATAAGAAACATGTTTAGGTGGATTCACGCAGAATAATAATAAATACCTAATCTTCGTCATCTGGTTGTATGCTTCGAAACACATGTATTCTGGTCCTAAGGTTGTTGAACTAGCCTCGCAGTTGGCAGTGTGCACATTCAATGATGGTTACCAATCAATATTGGATGTTTTTGGTGAAATGGATATAGTAGCGGGTTTTGTGTGTTGCTCGTACGTCGAATAAAGAGACGCATAACCGCATAACTGACTCTACAAAAGCAGACCAATAAAAAAGAAATGTTCAAAAAAAAAATTACACGGCAAAATGAGTTCTACAAGAGTACAGAAAGGGCAATTTATGACCCTGAAATAGGTGATTAGCAAAAATAGGAAAAATTTGTCAATAGACGCTTTTATTTCACACTTTCACTTCGAACGTGTTTTCCTCAAAACCATATTTTTTTCGAGTGCGGGATATAGAACTCTTGAAAAAACAATCCGAATTTAATGAAATTTACACAGGTTGATTATAGTACAGTTTTGCGGAACTAACGTAAAGTTTTTGAAGAAAAATTGTTATAAACAAAGTTATAAACAATTTAATTCGGGAAACATTTTCCATTTTTGGGTTTATTTATCGTTTTTTCTCGAAAAACTTTACTTTTTTCTAATTATAATAATGAATATTCTTTTTTTTTCGATATTAGTTGAGTACAGCGATCAGGGTATTTCTCCCGATGACAATTCCTCTTTCAAGTCTTTCTCCATTCTGCTATAGCGGATATCGCAGCACAAATCCTGGCTGTCTTGAACTACATGTCAGAATGTTGCACCAATCAGACAAAAGTTCTAGCATCGGTGTTGAACACAAAAAAAAACAAGATATCGAAAGATTAAAAAATCTAAGAAAAAAATTTGCATCTGTTTGACATTTTTAACAAAATGATGTATGCGCTAAAACTTGCGCAAACCGAATCAAAAGAAATTGCTCTGAAATCAAGGAACGTCATTATTATAAAATTTTAACAACTGAGTGAACATGACATTGGCCTTCGCTCCGACGATAGAATTTATGTCAACAATTCATTTCCACCAGAGGTATCAAAACTATTCTACGAGGCCTGAGTGATAAAAAAACGAATTTAAATTGAAGCACTATGGCGAAGGGACGAAATTATCTTTCACAGGAATAACAAAGAGGACGAAACAACAATTAGGATTACATAGATAACAGAGCTGGTCGAGGTACGCAACCATCTACAAAATATAAAGGATCAAGAAATGCAGCCAACGGAATTTTTGCAAGTGCCGTGTACCGGGGCTCGCGCGAGAAATTAAGATTTATCCTCAAAAGGTTTCTTATTTTTCATCTACAGTTAACAGCTTATCAACGATTAAATCGTAGGGTAACATGTTATTCGACAAAAGACCTTCAAAAGCAACGAAACTTACCGGTAAGACTAAACGTAGCAAGTACAACATTCGTAACAACTACTATTGAGAATCAGCAGAATGATATTTTAAGTTTTTTTTTATTGGAATGCTAGTGGTTTTAATAATTTATCTAATCCATATTGAGATTTAAAAAATTCAATTTTAGATAATGATTTAATTTCTAGTCTGGAAACTTCATAAATTGTAATCATATTTATTCACTTGCTAAAAATTAACCTCAATTGAGGGGTTTCAATTTAATGATATATTTTTACTGGTATTAAATGACATTTTAAACGATACAAATAACACACAGCGCGGCGATTGAAAAATTATTATTTTAAATAGTTCTAATTCAAGAACAGATGTTATAAATGTCGATTTTAATGTACATATTTTTGATAATTTGAATTTATTAGATAAAAAAAATTCGTGTGATAATATTGTGAACACGAGAGGTCTGAGATCTGTATACATGATGGTAAATATGGCATACATTTTGCTAAATGAAATATCGAAATAGGATTTGAAAAATTTTTTTATATTAGACTTAGGCAAAAGTGTCATTAAATTATGTTAGATTAATTTCCAATGCTTCCAAATTTTTCACCATGAGAGTTATAGTTATTTCAAAACCATCTTGTATGTACTATTGAACTAAACCTTCATGACAATATTAATATCGTAAATAAAGATGTATCATCCGAGGAAAAAGACATGTGAACAATAAGATGGAACTCAAACAAACAATCTGATTATAGACGTGTTACACTCGTGTCTCAGTCAACAAATATATACTCTATTGAGAATGATAAATTTTATCAATATGCTATGAATAATACACTCATCGTAACAAGTATGATTCATTACAAATGGTTGATGCGTGAAAACACATTAAAAAATCCTTAGTACAATAAGGTATATTATGGAATCAAAATAGAATTAAATAAATCATATAAAAAATCATTTGGAAACAATTTTGATAATACTTTATGTGCAGAATATGATGGAAAAGACATTATAAAGTAAATCTTGTAAACAAATTGAGAAACACAAAAAATGCGAAAGTTTTCTGGCGTGCTATCAATAAAATTGATGAAAAACCTTTCGGACAAGTGATTAAACTGTTCATTATAGCTTGTTATGGATACTTTCTAAAAATATAAGTATTCTTTAGTATCCATAATATATATTAATTATAAATGATTAATAATGATAATTGATCATAATAATAATAATGAATCGTTCTTACAAAATCATTATTTATTAAATTTTCAAAAATTTGAATTTGAAATTTGAATTTCAAATCATAATATAAAAATAATAATAACGGTAATAATAATAAAAATAATGATAATTTTTATGTACAATTTATTAAGGAAATGTTAAATTTGCATTTTCTAATCTCCCCTGCCCCTTTCTCGCGCGGAATATGTTATCCTGAAATTCAGATATCTTTGAACTCATCACTTATATAAATATATAAATCGGATTGATGAGAGAATTGATAGGTCGCGCATGCGCAATGCGACGTCGGCAGGCAGCAGCGAGTGGTAGCGCCCTTGACACCATTCCTGTTCTGGTCATCGACCCTGCCACTCGAGCCCCGCTTGTTTTGGTTTTCGCAATCGCGACGAAATTCATGTCAGTACGCGCGTGAACGGCCCCGGATTGCTTCCGAAGCGTTGTAATTAGTGTTGTGTTCGTGCGCGCGTGACCGCGATGGCCGGCTAGCCGCCGTGGGAGATGCTGCCAACCGAGATCACCAGCTCCGCCTGGGCCGAGGCTGCAAGACTCGGCCCTCATGTAAGTTCAGCCTTACGGCCCAGATTCTCTCTCGGCGCGTCTCACTCCGCACGTTGTTTAGTTTTTCTGTGTCGCGGCTCCTGGCTCTTCTAGCCAGGAGTCAAGGTTGGTCTCCTCAAACGGCCTGGCGTCCGCTCGTGCCTGACCACGTTGCCACCAGTAACCGGTGTTTAGCCGGCGCGTTACAATTGGCGCCCAACGTGGGGTCTCCCCCAAGGGTTCGTGTGTGTCTTTTGCCACCGAACCAAAGTCCGATTGGTTCCGCACTAACCCGCCCCGATTTCATAAACATGTCCGTTTCTTTTTCGCGTTTTTACAAGCACCCTAAGGGCGTACCGGGTAGTGCATAAGGCTACCCGGACGCCATCCTGATCGCGTGGATGAGTGTTTTTCGTCCATATTTTATTAGCGAATTCCAGAAAGCCTTTCATTTTGTTTTAGAAAAATATAAATAGACTTTGTTAGTGCTCGGTTCCTTGAATTGGTAAACATCGCATTCCTAAACGAAAATACTGTTTTGTTGTGATTCGAATAAAGCGCACTCTGCGCGTTTTCATAAATTTAAGGTCGTGGGAAAAAGGGAAAACTGACCTATCCCACGCCTCTCACATATGCTAGAGTGAGAGAGAGAGAGATTTTAGTGAGCCGCGCCGGATCTCGGGATTGCTCTCGAGTCCGGGCCTCCGAGAGAGAGGGCCTATTTGATTCAACTTGATGGCTGGTTGGTTATACCCGTGGTAGCTACGCTAACCTTTTTAATTGTAATTGTTAATTTTGTAATTGCTTGCCGCATTTTTCTTTGTGAACGCTTTGGCTTACAGCCCGAACACCCCTTTGCATCGACGCACCCGGTGGAAGGAGCACCGGGTCTATTCCCGAGCATTTTCACTCTTTTATTGTTGTGATTAATATTTTGGTTAATTGAGCCTTTATTCACGCATGTTTTTGTTTTTATTTTGGTTTTCCGCATCTTGATTGTTTAGTTTGTTGCACGACATTCTTGGCTATCCCTGACGTAGATTCACCAGGTCGAAACTCGGAACTTCGTGTTTCTTTTTAAAGTGCGCATTTGATTTGACGCGATTTCTCGTGGGATTGCTTTTGCTTTCGAGAGGCGCTTGTGTTTGCGTTGAGCGTTGGTCGACGCTTGCATCTCAGGCCCAATAATGGGCCTGACTCTACCGGTCAACACGCGGGTCAAGGAGGAGATTGACGACTGGGTCTACAGTTTCTTCAACGATGAGGCCTTCGAGATCATGGAGGTCATCAGGTTATCCACCAAGGATGATAAAAGTAGGTGGAAGCCCAGATTGACGCGATATTTAAGCCGCGAGATCTTGACCAAGAGGGATACCCGTTCGGATATATGGGAAATATTACTTTTGCGTTCCCGAGGTGAAATACCTTGGCTTTATTGTTAACAACAAGGTCGTCCAGGTGGATCCGGATAAGATTGAGCCAGTTCTCAACTGAAGAGAAATTACTCCATCACCGATAGGGAGTGCCTCGCGGTGAAGTGGGCTATCGAGAAATTCTGCTGCTATCTAGAAGGTTACTCGTTCAAGATCGTGACTGATCATAGCAGTCTCCGCTGGTTGCACAATCTTGAAAACCCTACCGGGCATCTCGCCCGCTGGGCCTAAGAGTTGGTGCACAGAAAAGGGGCCTTCTTCTGATGAATAGTTTGTCATCGCGTCAAGGCCGTACAGGAAAATTCCGCCACCCTACCGAATTGGAAGATGGAAGGGGGACACCTGTATTGTCATCGCCCTGATCCTCTCCTGGACGTCATCCTGGGAGACTTAGACACGTAGAAGATCGTACTTCCCCCTGAATTGCAAGTTCGAGCTATCTCGGCTGCCCACAATCCGCCCTTCTCCGGGCATCTAGGAGTCGTCAAGACCTATGCGAGACTAGCCCGCGAGTTCTATTAGCCCGTAATCTACCGCAACGTCGCTGAATACGTCAAGACATGCCCGATTTGTCAAGTGGTCAAGCCGTCCCAGCAAGAGCCCCAGACCCTGATGAGAAGGAAAATTATCGAAAGGCCATGGCAGATTGTGTCAGCCGCCATCATGGGCCCGTTTCCCTCCACGCGAAATCGCTACTGTTACATCTTAGTGTTTCAGGACCTCCTCACCAAGTGGGTGGAGCTTGAAGTCCTTCGAAAAGCTGGTAAAAAGAGCGTGTGTTCTGCGTTCGCACGGCGAGTCATTTACCGGTTCGGTAAGCCGTCCGTTTGAAAACTGTCGCGCCACTGCGTTATGCCAAGAATATGGCATACACCACACGACCACTTCACCATACTATCCCAAGGCCAACCCCACGGAGAGGGTTAATCGCACCCTCAAAAACATGCTAATCTCCTATATAGGAGTAGATCATAGGTCGTGAAACGATTATCTCCACCAACTTTGCGATGAACACCGCGGAACACAAGTCTACCTAATTAAACCCTGTCCATTTGACCCTCGGTTATGAATACCCTGGACTGCAAGACAAAACGACCGACGAGACTGACAAGCCGGTTGTGACCCATGAGACGCCGGGCGAGCGCCAGATATATATAATTATCCTTACTAATATATAAATAAATATGTTTGTTTGTTTGTTTGTTTATATGTGCATCATGCTTAAACGAAATAATAAAACTATAATTGAATGACATAGATGAAATTTTCAGAACCCCAGGAGTGCTATAGGCTATTTTGAAATTGAATATGATGTATAATTTTTATTAAAAAATTGGAAAAATGATTTTCAAAATTAAAACTCAAAATTTCGGTTTCGTGAAATTTGAATATGACAACAGATTATCATTATTTTCACAAAAAACCAAAATGTGATGCAATTTTGACTGCTAATGGATATAAATAACTTTGTATGATTCATTATTGGAAAAAAAAATTTATTTTTCCGACAATTTATTTTTGCGTTTAGGTTGCATAAGATTCATTATTAATGTCTATGATGCTGCTCAAATTACATATAACAAGTATCAATAATTCTATCAGCTGTCGTCATTTTCGAGTTTTTAATTTCGATGTCGAATTTAATAAATTAATTTCGATAATTAAATTAATAAAAGATCTGTATTTCTAATCTCCAAAATAAGAAATAATTAACGTACATACGGTATAGCAAATACTCAAAATTTTACAAATTATTTTCTATAAACATGAGAATTGATTATTATCTTGGCGACACGCACAAGTTAAATAACTGATGATAATTTGAATTAAAAAAAATGTCCAATATGAAACTGGTTATAGAAATTAGTGAATTTTCATTAGAAAATTTTAAAATTGTTAGAATAACGTGTGTGGAATTAACAATTAACAATTTTAAAAAATGCAACAATTTTAATCAATAAATCTTTAATGATATTTCCGAAATAAAAGGTGATTTAAATCGACGTAAATAAGAAATAATCTTACGTAAATATGGTTTTCCAGCAGTATTTTTTACTCCAAATTTTGATTTCGTGAAATTTTGATTATGCAAAATGACGAACTATTTCCACACGATTTGGAACAAAGCAATTTTAACAGTATATCAATAATTAAGACTTTGTGTAATCAATTACTAAAAAAAACTTTGCCGTTGCCGTTCATATTCCATACAACAAATAACAATAATTTTATCAGCTGTCGTCGTGTTTGGCACGCATGCTGCGTTTATGTAAGCTGTTAGTGAGGGATGAATGTTCATCTTCCCACAAACATGCTGTGGAAGCTCTTGACAGAAGTTTGAGAAACATTCGTAATAACAATCAACTAATGGGTGGTTTAGTCGTCCTATTAGCTGATGATTTTCAACAAATATTAACTATTATCGCTCGTGGAACAGCAGCTGACCAACTTACTGCGAGCATCACGCGTTTAGATCTGTGGAATAGTGTGAGCATACACACTTTTACTACGAATATGAGGGTTCTACTCCACAACGATGAAACTGCTGCCAGTTTTTCAGCCGCCCCTTGTCAGCTGGGTGATGTTTGTTACAAACGGACGAGAACGATCAAATTACTCTATATCCGGAATTGTGTAATATCATTCATTCCTCTAATGATCACATCACTGCAGTCTTTTCAGACATTTATTTAAATTACGAAAGACTAGATTGGTTTTGTGAGAGAGCTATATTAGCTCCTACGAATGACACTGTTAATCACTTGAATGAGCTGATCTTACAACTGATACCAGGATATGCAAATGTTTACACATAATTTGATTCTGTGATGAACATCAACGAAGCAGCACATTACCCGTTAGAATTTCTGAATTCCTTGCAGTTGTCTGGCGTACCATCCTATGAGCTAACAGTGAAAATAGGAGCTCCGATTATCTAATTACGTAATTTGAATCCACCTCTACTGTGCAATGACAGTAGACTTTGTATCACGAATCTGAGTGACAGAGTGATTAGAGGAACTATAATGACTGGAGCTTATCAAGGAAAAGAAGTCATGATTCCGCAGATTCCTATAATTCCAACAGATTTGCCGTTCGAGTTTAAGACGAGACAATTTCCAGAAAAATTAACATTTGCTATGACCATCAACAAGTTTCAGGGTCAAACTTTGCGCGTTGCCAGCGTGCATTTGGAAAATGGAGTCCATGTTTTTAACATGGACAATTATATGTAGCCTGCTCTCGCGTCTCAATCCACGCAACCTTCATGTTTACGCTCCGGATGGTAAAACTAATAACGTTGTGTATCAAAATTCGTTGTTATAAATTTTTATTATCATCATATCATATAATCTTTCTGCTTTTAATGTATAATGATTCTCAATAAACATGAGTTTTTACCACCTTCGGGTAGGTTTTTTCTCGCGCAAAGCGCAGCATATGTGTATGTTATTATATCATAAATTTCAAATTCGTACACATGAATATAAGGATAAATTAAATACTGCAGTGACGATGATTGCCCGTGCGGAGCACAGGCATTCAGCTAGTATATATATATATATACACATACATACATATTTGTTACATAAGAAAAAACACATCTACCCGATTACAGTATAAAAAAGTAAATTTTACCAAAGTTCACAACAACTTTCTCATGCACCAATCCATTTACGATTATACCGTAATATGGCGCTTATTATTAGAGATCATTAAGCACCATAAAGTAGTTAGTTTTGCAAATAACTTTTTTTAAGCGTGTATAATACTTCTAAATATCTTTCGAATGATTGAAAGGTTCTTCTTTCATTTTTTCATTCAATAAATCATTAACATCGATTTAATAAAGTACTAAGATATTTGATTTTTTTCATGAGTAAACGGTTTTGTGCAGAAAATACCGATTTTCCGCACTGATATGAATACGTTTCCTCGGCACTTTTTTATCACTTTTTATAAAAAAAAGCATGTTGCACTCATATACCGAAAACGCCAACTTTTCACACTCGTACAACAATATTTTCCCGAAATAAATTTTTTTCAAATATTATTTTGGATTAAAAATTATTTAAAATCATGAAAAACTGAAATGTTTTCAACTAGGATTTTTAAGGTTTGATCTTTAATTCTACGATAAATTAGTCTTTTAGATTACCAAGCATCTAGAATGGTGTATATGTTTCTATTCACTTTTACGATGATCGACGATTTTCAAGAGAATGATCGTATAATATGAATATAAGATAAAATATGTTGATTATCCTATCAAAATTATAAACTGTGGTGATGGAGGATGGTGATGAAGTGGTATTTGATTCACCCACGTCAATGGCGATTTATGATTTAACGTTCTATATATTACGTATCAATAATTATATAGAATAAAGCCAACAGTCAACAGCCAACAGCCAACACACACGATTTCATTGAAGCATAAAAATGAACACGTGTAAGTGAGTATGAATTTTATTTCATTTGACAACAAGCAACCATTTTGTATGTGATTAGTTTTCGCAGAAACAGCATATCATTGTGATAAAAAACCATATGTGTATCTTATGCTAAGTTTTTAGCGTGAATACAAATTAAAATACCACAGTTTATACTGTTTGTTTGTATCGGTATATGGTCTGCGCCGTCCAAATTGGACAATTTTTTTTTAAGTCGGTCATCTCATTCTGACTGTTGACTTCGAGAAAATTTTTAATAGTTTTCAGGCAGTTATAATGATCAATGCCGTAACTGTCGTAATGAGTTCTAATCTTCTTTTGGTTCATTTTGACTAGAAATCAATGATGTGGCAAGTGCACTGATATGAAAACCATATCGCGTCCCAAGAGTCTGTGACTAGATTTCTAAAGTAGAACTCTCTTCATTCCACGGTCTTTTATTTTAGAATACGAAAATATATTCTCAGACCACAATATTCCAAGCCTTTTATTTTCCAAAATGGCAATATACAAATTCATAATTTCGTCGTATTTACTTATTTTCCGAGAAGCTGCAAAAATTTTTGTGTTGTATCATAGGCGAAACTGCTCATCATGTCGTCGTTTGGAAATGACCAAACAATCAAATCTTCCATAAGTAGGTTCAATATCTCTGAATCATGATCTGCAAAGATAATAAAATTATAAATTCAATTTCATCAGCGATAAAGGATTTGTCACTGCTAGTTGGTCTTTTTAAAACTCAATAACATTCAAATTTTAGATTCTAAATAATTTGATAAATACTTAATGGATAATCAAATACTTATTTTGAAGTAACCTCCAAGAATCGCCAATCGCACTCGCAAGACGTCATTCCAACGATCTACCAGTTGTTGCAGATTGAATTACGATAAAAAATTTTTATCTTTATCATTCTTTTGGTCTTCGGTTCCCAAAAAACCATCATCGTTTACAGTTTCGGATAAGTGTCTGATCGGAATAGAAATAAAAACTATCGTTGAATGATATATCAGAGTAATTATCAATTATATGCATGATACACCATCGTTTTTGACATTAATGAAAAAATTGTGAAAACATCATCCATCACGCGCGACGATACGTTCAATCCCGTAAAGAGAAAAAATCGATATGCGTGATATGAGCGAATATCACAAAGCGTAATCTAATATAATATATATATTTCTTCAAATAAAAGTAGAATTTACCTTTGTAAAAATTTTCAAAATTATGACTTGACTATGTTGGTGAATTTGGTTTTTCTGTTTTTTCCAAGTTCCATTGGTACTAATTTTTCGAAAAAACTATATGGATGTTTTCAAAAACACTTTAACTTTTTTCGGTCTTCGTCATCTTTTGCACATGTGTTGATCGTACTCATTATCTACGAAAATATATGAAAATTAAGAAAAAAAGAACTCATCTATAACTTTTTTTAATTTTTGTTTTTATTCAAACAATGACCTTGTTATAATAAATATTTCAAATAATTGTGATGTCTTTTTCTGATGATAGGTATACCACACACTGAGGGTCGGGTAGAGTCACAACAATTATTTAAACTTTAAGAGAAGATTTATTTTAGACGTGTCGATCCTTTACAGAAATTGCGGTCGCAAGTCGAGAGAGGTCTTGACTATGTGTAGACTCTACTGAGAATTCGTAATGAACAATTGATTGTCAAATTAGTCTAAGTCTTTTGCGCGTAGCAGAGACTAAGTTTGTAAGAGGCGTATAAATGAAAATGAGACTAAGTTCGAACGCGAAATATTAGTCTGGGAGTTAGTTAACTAGGAGTTCAGAGACATTGTTGCAGGTCGAAGGTACAAAGCACAAGAGTTTCATCAAACTGCTTTGATATTTTCTTATGAGCTCTTTCACTCTGATAAGCATCATCAGCTATCTTGTGATGCTTATCACGATTACCACTTTGATAAGTAGTAGTTTGGCGTCTTCATTTATTTCATACTTTATGTTGGCAGCAAACTTGTCACATTTGTGACAAGTATCAAGTTTAGGAAACCTCAATAAGAACTCTTTTTTAGAAACAGAATTAGTTACTTCATCCTTGTAAAGATGATACATTTTTAATAAATTCAAGTCAGCACTCAAATATTTTTTGAAAGTATGTAATCGAGAGTATTGTTTCTCATAAGCTGAAAATTCTTGTATTTAATCTCGCACCTCTTTTAATTTTGTGTCAGACGAATTATTGACAGGAACACGAATACCTCGAGAATCCTTATTAACAGATTCATTATCGTAAACCCAATGATTAATGAAATCCATAAATGTTCTGGTTTCTCTTAAAGTTGATAGAAAACAGCCTTTGCAAACTTTTTGTTTTCCACTATCCATAGATAGATAATATTGCACTGTGAAAAATCGAGATTCGTGTTGGTTTCTAGAATTCCTAGGCCTAGACTTTTTCTTCGCATTTACTGACGTTGAAGTTGGAAAAAAAAATTTTTCTTCCTGATAACGTATGTGGTGACCAATATTCATCGAAATTTTGCAGTTGATCTTCTCTGATTACTTTAAGGCTCCATTCCAAACGACAGTTGACAAGAGACGACTTTTTCGCTGGAAAATGATTTTTCTAGTGAAACTTTCATATGATTTACCACTGCTTCTATTGTACTGGTTTACTTTTTTCTTAAGATGATTTAGAGAGGGTATCTGAAAAAAATATGTATAATTATATGAAAAATAATTTCGTCATTCTTTTGAAGATTTGATAAAGGTTAAAATAGCAGAGGTAATTGATTTGCCTTTCAAGTGCAGTTGAGAAATTCATTGTGTTTGGTTGATCAAATTGACCGACTAATCAATTCAGACAATCGAACAATTGGAAAATCGAACCGACTAAACAATTCAGATTATTCTGAAATGAGATTTGATAACACCGTTTTACATATTGAGTTGATTGAAATGATACACCGTGATACATTAACATTTCATGATACATTTACATTTGTATGATTCTTCTACATTTTGCATTCTTATGAAATAAATTTTTGAAATTTATATTTATATTACATATTTTTGGAAACCTATGAATTTTAAAAAGGTAATTTGCCCTTCATAAATTCCTGGAAAACCCTCTCCGAACGTCGCGTTCTATTGTCCTAAACTAAATAAATAGAGTGTCATCTTCTTGACCAAATCAGTCTTTCCTCCCGTTCTATCCGGTAGACTCATCCTTTTGCTAACCGTTGTTCTCAAATTGTTTGACGGCAAGAAAACTCGAAATTAACTGTCCACAAATTGTTCAGCAATAAGAGTAATAAGTCTACCAATTTTACGGTGGAGAATCAATCAGTTAAAATTGTAGGCTGATCTCCTGTTCGACCCGATACGCGTGACGCACTTCGCCGAAATCGTTCACCGAAACGATAAGCGTGTTGTTACCGATACCTCGTCAAAAAGTTGTTCCCATGCCGATACGCCTGCATCTCGTCGACGCTGTGCGTATGCCGTCGCCGAACCACCCGTGTCGCTGCCGAACTACCTGTGTCGCTACCGAAACTCTGCATCAAGTCCATCTTCTAAGCAAGGACTTTCGTTATAACCAAAAAGTTAGTAACATTCACCTAATCCTAATTATTATTATCAAATAATAGTGTGTATTCTCTCATATTATTCCTACTTAAATGCAGTTGGAAGTACAATCGACATTCGAACATTTATTGCTTATTTGTTATTTGCTTCTTATGACTTAGACAAGTTTTTGAGTGTATACGAATACGAGCGAACTTGATGCTGACATTTATTGCCTCGACCTGTCTCGCCAATCTTCCACTCTTTTTTAGACGCCACTAAAACACACTATTATTTGATAAATTTACCATATTAAACTCATTTCCATTTCCTTTCTTCTCAAGTGGATTATTCAGACGGTGAAACCACCTATGAATACTCAACGGAAGATTTCTTTATCGAGGATCCAGAACCCTCTAACTTGCTGACCCCCTACATTCCTCCCAGACCAGCCCCAGCAACGGCCATACCTCTGCCCGACGTTAAGTCAGCAACCGCCGTGAACAATAGAATTAGAGCATTAACAGAACAAATAAAATCAAAATCAGAAAATAAGCCTAAATTATTGGAAAAATTCAACGAACTCAGGGCACATAATAGTGGTCTAGAGTTACTGGACAAACTTAAGGATTTTAGGACAACTAATATTGTAAACAATACGTTAAACATAAATAACCTTAAAATCATCGATAATAGGGTCACAAACAATGTCAATAATATAAATCAAAAGCTTCCAAACCCTTGCGATTGGCCCCATCACATCAGCTAGTATACTTAGTATAGGTCGAGCAGAAATGAAAAAGAGAAACAAAATAAAAATACCAAAACAATAGATTCAGTTGTACCAATATTGTAATTGAAATAAATAAATCAAGTGTAACTCTAATTTTCATTCTCTTTTATTCTACTACTCATTTCCTAGCATAATGTGTCACCCTATCTTTGTTTGAAATAGTCTGTTACTCCACAGGACGTAACAACTTAGTTTGTAAAATTTATTGATAAAACCTATGTAAAACACCTTACGAATTCTCACGAAACATATATGATAATACTGTATATATAATTTTTATTATTAATCACTAAATAAACCACGAAATAAATCACTAAACATCTTTTTTACCAGAGATCTTATACAACATAAAAACCTCACATACAATTTTTGACGTATAGCTAATACATAGTATCATCCTAGAGGTTAAATATAGAAATTCAGATGAATTTCAAGATGTCTGAATCAAAAATTTTTTTAATTTAAAACTCTCAGTAAAACACATCATAAAAACTTCCCCTGACTCGAGATTTGTTAGTTTTGACGTTCATTAGGCAGGAGTTTTAAGTTTTATTATGTAACAAAAACATTTTATGCACTACATATAATTAAACGTTAATTTTTTGTTTAATATCATGTTTAATGTTCAAACGTTAATAAATTAAAAATACAAAAACTGGAATAATCTTGTTATTTCCAGAAGGTACAGTTGTGTAATTGATCTTCAATCTAATCATTAACTGAAAATACTATACCATTCTATATCATAAAATCGTACATACGTGACAATAAGAAACTAATAATTATATAATAATATAGGTTGCCCAATAAGTTATCTGATTGAAATGACACTTTGAAGATATTATCAACTGACATTGCAATCCACCGTACGTTGGAAGATGATCTTCTTTGATCTTCGTCGTTCTCTATGAAATACAGTTTCAAACTTGTAATTGTAAAAGCAAAAATTCAAAAAACCGAAGAACATCAAAAAATTTTCGAATATCGTAGAAACTTTTACATTCCAAATTACTTCTATAATGTTTAATCAAATACTAATTTCGTTTTCAAATGTTTAAAACGTATTCTCAGTATTAAGATTTTTTCAAGAATTTTTTGAAACGACTAAATTGCATTTGGAACAGAAAAACTAGTTTAATCGCTTGCCACACACAACTTGTACAAAGCGACTAGAAATCGTTAACTACTGAAAACAGTTTTTGAAACCCTTTAGTAACCCCAAAAAAGGTCGAAGACCCCAAATTTCTAATAGAACGCAGAGTAATCACTAAAAACGCAAAATTAGGTAAAATTAAATTAAAATTAAAATTGTAGCCAAAAAATGTGAACATTCGAATCATATAAAAATTTGTCGGTCAGCGAATTTGATACGTGGATTTGATACATGTTGATTTTTAATTTTTTGGTTTTTTTCTACACAAACAATATTATTTCACGCATCATTTTTAAAGTTTTAATTTTGTTTTTTTTTTAACTTAACCTTAATCTTTGAAAATTTGAGTGAGTCAGTTTTTAGAAAATTGAAAAGTTTTGTAACGATTTAGGGTATTTTCAGGCCTGATAAGGCCCCAAAAATATATGTTCCCCAAATTCGTCCCTTCGCCACCGCCTAGCACACAAACCAAGGCCCAAACAGACAGGTTCGCCAGGTGACTATCACCACGTTACGCGACACAAACCAAGTCCCAAACGCTAGCGCGATGAAGCGGAACAAAACTTTCGGGTTAATTCTCACGACACAAATCAGGATTTCGTCAAAGAAAGCTACTCATTTCAAAAGCAAGGCTTTTAAGCAACTAATTTATTAATTTTTTTTTTTGACATAAGTGATTATTTTATTTAATACCGTAGTGATCTCGCAAAAATTTATCACAAATAAACTCAAAATTCTCGTACCAAAAATATCGGAACAACAAACTCATCACAATTCAATTCGAACTTCATTCCTTTCGTGACTAAACAAAATTTCCCATCTCAAAGTGAACAAGGTTTCTTAAATGAACTTTATTTTTATTTTTACGAGATAGTTTAAAACAATCGGATGGGTATCGAACAACCACCAAATTCCGCGACAAACCAACAGAAACGCTTGTTCAATTTTAGATCTCGAACTACCGACTGACCAACTCCCGAATCAAATATCGGAATTAAAATCGTGACTCAGAATTTATCGTGACAAAATTAATTCCTTAAAACCAAAAATTACCGAATTGCAAATTTTCGAACCAAACATATTCTCAAACTAATACCGTGGTTTAAATACTTTCGGAAACTAAAATTTCATGTCTCGAACATAAGATCTCGGATCAAAACCTCGCAACAAATTTATCGCAACTTCTCAGATTGTCGAACAAATACAAAAAAAAACAAAAAAAAACTTACAAAAGAAAAGAAAACAGGGCTAAATCATAAGGAGGTGGAACCAGGCCCAGGGGAGGTGTTAGGCAGCCTTCTCTCGTTCTCTCGAGCCACGTCCGGTGTCGACCAGGTCACCCAACAAAAAAAGCCATGAGCATACCGGATTCCACGCGACGAGCCTTATTCTCCCCACCACTCAACTTTCTCTCTCTCGCAGCTATCCCGTATTACCGATGACGTCATACAGAGCCGTACTCGACTTCGATGTCTCCCTGGCAACGGGATCCCTCTCAGGGTCGGACTAAAATTTCAAGGACCCCAAATGCTCATGTGGAGCCGGTCCCAAATTTCACTAAGCGTCCGTCCTCGGGCATGTTTCAGCTTCGGAGGGCCGGTACTCGATTCCCAGCAATGTCTCGTTCCCGGAAGTAGCGCAATCTCGTCTCAATAGCGGTATCGGACAACCAAGCTAAGGGCCAAGTGAGATTCGCTCGGAAGTCGACTCCAAGGTGTTCGGTGATCTCGGCATCTCGATTGGAGGCTGCGTGGCTAGCTTCGTTGTTTTATCGTAGAGAGAGAGAAAGGAGCAAGTGGAGAGCTCCCAGCTCCACGGGCCACGGCTGCTAAATCCAACACGATCCAAGCTTCGTACTCCACCAACAGACTCCACACCAACGTACGCCATCCAACGCTCCCCCAGGACCTGGACCCCTTTACAAAATTTCTAAATCTTGACTCGGAAAAACAGAATCATCGCAAACACATATCTCGTCGGCAAATGACATAATTTCGGTACAAATTAATCAATTATCGTCTTCTCGTCAAGTTATCGCTATCTCGAAAATCAATCGAACGAACAAAATAAAAAAAAAACAAACAAAAACAAAAGTAAACAAAAAGTGCTTACGGCCAGTCGGGACCTTTTGTGTGTGAGCTGGGCGACACAAGCGTGGATTTTTTATTTCCAAACGCGCCGCGCAAGCGGCCGTTACAGTTTTTTCCGTCAATAAAGAATTGAGGATTTAAAAAAAAGTAATGTAGCATTGTAATTTTGCTTAGAATTCATCATACAAGGTGTCAAAAAAGTTCTGGGACGGACAAATATTTTGCGCAATTCACGACGAACGAGGAATACAAAAATACATGTATCGCATATTTTTTTAATACCTATCCAACAGTACCTAACTCGACTCATGAATCCGGAAGGTAAATATTGAACCGCTCAAATATCTTGGGAAATTCCGAACGAATAGAAAAAACAAAAAAAAATATGAAATATTTTTTGAAGACCTATTCAACGGTATCCAACTCGATCTTCACTCTCCACCCTCGGGGTGAGGGTGAGGCAACTGCAAAATCTTGAACGAAAACTTTAATCTTTTGCAATTTTGGGCTCTGTATTAGACTTCTGGAAATAGAAACACATTACTCTAAGTTGGCTTATCCATTCGTGGGAGAGAGGGTGGAGATGAGGGGAGAAAGCAGAGTTGCCTACAGCAGATTTGAAATTCGCACTAGATTTCTGACGGGATTTAATAAATTTTCATCCTTAGTCGTCTTTCTCGCCCCACCTTCGGAGCTTGCGGTAAATTGTTAGGTTAGCCTGATGTTTTTTACTTCTCTCAATAAAAAATCAAATCGAATCAACATTTGATATCCCCCTTCTCAAGTGGGTAGTAGGGGGTCGAATTGGGTACCGTTTAATAGGACTCGATACGTATGTTTTTGTGTTTTCAACTCTTTCGGAATTTTTAGAGCCATAAAACATACTGTGTGCTTTTTCCAAGTGAAAGAGGCGAAAATTTCAGAGCGAGACATCCGCGAATAGCAGTAACTATTGTTTTTCAATATTGTTTATTAATTATATGTCTCGCAATCATAATTTTGTTTTATATTGTAATTTCTTCAAAAAAAATTTTGCCGTCAACAACTACATTATCAAACATTACATTCAGCGATTTTATTTTACACCGATGTGAAACACGAATCATGTCATGTTTGCTCACAACAGTGTTAATCTAGGCACGTGCTGTGATTCAATGCTCAATAAAGAAAAACAACATGAGAAAACCTGTGTAATTTTCGCAAATGAATTAAATTCTCACCCTTGTCTTTAGGGTTACTGTTATGTACTGGAAAATCACAATTTTTTTCACACAGTGTGCTATCATTAGTTTAGAACTATAAAAATTTTTTAACAAGGTTAATTTTGCGTCTTGTTTGTGCCGGTTAATTTTCCAATAATATTTTTAAGGCTTAAATTTAATATTGTCATTAGCAATAACACTCGCGATTCCCTAGCTTCATTTCTGTACGTATAATTTTCCTACGAGCTTGACGTTGAAGAGTACGCGGATACGCGTGTGAGCGAGGAGCGATCTTCTGAAGGACCGGGTTTGTCGAAACACCCTGTGTTTGCATGTTGTACGGTGCGGAAGTGTATCTGCTTCGCTGCAAATTCTACGAGCACATTATACAGCGATCACGACGCTATTCTTCATGAACATAGAACTGCTTAATAAACACTGGTATTTTCCGATTCATGCCAACCCCTCAATCCTTGCGTTTCGCGATTTACAACTACGATCGTTGTACCTGGAGAAGTACTTACTGTTGACCTCGGTCACGAGATCTGAATCCTTAAAAATGGCGCGCGTGTGCAAATGCAGACGCTGTCACATTTGTTTTCCAAACGAACAATTTTACTAGTTTCTGTTTCATCGTTATTACTATATTACAATATCATGGTTCTTATTATAAGATTCTTCTTTTACTTTTAGTGTCACTGCTTGACTCTGAAAGCTGTGAAAAAATCCCTGTCATCGTAGCAGCCTATGTGGAGCGGTATCATTAAGCAAAGTCTACCTTCGTGGTAAGTTCTCGATATTTTTCACAAATGTTTATGACTGTCATTGTCAAGTTTTGGCACCCCTTTTCCCCTTTCATCGAGAAAATAGGAACTATGTTGAAAAACAAATATAAGTCCTAAGCTAATTTTGATCGCCGAATGAGAACTATTCTGGCGTGCTTGGAAATCTTCCCTGCAAGAACACAAACATACATAAGTATCATTTTTGATTTTCAAACAGCGTGTTTCTCCATCCATGCTAAAATATTTAGAAAATCCTATAAATCGTAGATATTTGACGATTTAAATTCTAAAAGGTGTTCAAGCGCCAGGTGAAAACTATTTTACCGTGTTAAAGAATGACCCTTGCAACAGCATGAACAATCAGAAATATCGATTTCGATTTTTAAATAACTTAGTGTACTTGTAAAGATTAAAAAACTAAAAAAAAAAACTTTATATGTCCGAAACGGTGTTCGAGCGCTAAATTATTAATATTTTGGCGTGTCTGAGAATTAGTTGAGCAAAAACTTTTAATTTTCTTAACAATAAATTTTTTTTGAAAATAGAAAGACATTGAAAAACACGATTTTTGACAAAAAAAGAATATAGGCTTCTAATCAGTGGATTTTTGTTGAATAAATAATTTTTCATCCGAATTCATTTGTTTCATCCGTGGAAGTTATTCTCGCATCTTCGATATTCTAAAAAAAATAAAACATTGAAATCAAAATTTTTTTATAGAGAAAATGGAAAGTTAAACAAAAAAATTCTACGACCAAATAAGAAATTGAGGCTTTAAATAAATAGATTTTTGCTGAATAAAATTTTTTTTTCCACTTTTGTTGTTTGATCCGTGCAAGATGCTCCCGCAACTTCGATTTCTTCAAAAAAAAAAAACAATCTAATTTTCCGAATACACAATATTTTCTTCAAAAAACACGATTATCAATAGAAAAAATGATGATTCTTAATCAAGATAAGGCTTCGACTTGTTGGTTTTCAGAAAAGTTTCTATTTTCATGATGAAAGTGCAATATTATTATTATTCGAGGAAATTATGTTTTTAGCATAACTGTAGTGATGAAGAATATTTTTAAATTGACGTCAAATTTTTCGATGAAATTTTTTTTTTCAACAATTTTTCTTATTTTACATTCGAAGTTATTCACGTGGATAACTTCAATTACTTTTATCCTTAATAATTTTTTTTTCATGGTGTCAATTTTAAGTTCTCAACATATGTGTTACTGATCTATAAGTTGCCTCACCGAGTAACCTTAAATTGTGAACCCTTGGTATGAGCCCTTGCTTGGTTTTTGTCTATTTATTTCATTTTTGAATATCTAATGGACTACGTCCGCCGAACAGGCTATGCCTCTTGCACGCTACGCGCGCATTCTTCTTTCATTTTTCCAATTAATCTTAGGTTATACTCTATTATTTTATATAAATCAAGTGTTTTGCTTTTTTTATAAAATCCTTATTTGGATCATCTTTTCCATCTTTTTTCAATGATTTTATTTTGAAAATAACTCACATAAAAAGGACATTTACTTTTTGTCTGCGTTGTGTGCCGGAAGTTGGCAGAGTGTCTGGCATGCACCCGACACCTTATCATCGAAAAATAATTACGTCGGTCATTTTTTAATGTTAATAAGATTCTCTGGAGTTCATACTATTTTCGAAATGAAATATCAGAAATTGACAATATGGTGTCTATTTGAAAAAAATGCATTTTTCGTCATCTTTTTCGCTCTTCAGCGGGGTTTATAAATATAAATAAAAAAGTTTATTTTTCATTTATAAGGCTGAAAGTGGTACAAGCTCCGATAAATAATGTTAGCTTTCGAATAAAACAAGAATAATGTAAATCAATTAAGTGGTTTACGTTCTATCAACCTGCTCTGTTTGAAAAATCCAATTTCGAGAAAAACGCGTCTTAAGTTTAAAACTATTTTTTGAAATGTACGTTCAGTCAGCTATTCCTGGGCCATACATGAAGCCTTTTTTCTTCTTTTAACATTGATTTTCGCTTTTCTGTTTTTCTTCTTTGATCATAATAAAAAGAACGATAATCGATGTATAGTCATAGACACCTCATTTCATTATTTATTGAACTATTGAAGTGCAAAAACATACAAAATGTACAAAAGGAGTAATAAAATGAGCTTGGCGAGAAGCATTGAACAAAAGAGAAGCCAGTGAACAAAACCGAAAAAAAGTATCATCAGTACTGTCGCAAGCAGTTTTACAAAATTCAATAACATGTGACAACAATAATGTAAAACTTGGTGTAAGGTATTACAAAAATTTGCTATACATCTTATATACCTTTCCGCAAAAACAAAAAGTAAGAAAAATAAAGAAATTACAAAAAGGGAAGATAACTACAATTCGGATTTTACCGTGAGAGTAACGTAATGCATGTGATTTATGATTTTCAAAAAAAGAAAAGAAGCAAATTCATCAATACTCAAAGTAAGTAAATTTCACAACAACAACCAATATATTCAATTATTCTGGTTTTTCATCTTTTACAATTTTGCAATTTGTTTATTCAAAATTAACGAATTTAATTGTTTTTATGCAGGTTCAGACGACCAGAGCAAAAATCACGAGAAAAACCGCAGTAAAAATTAATAGAATATAGGGAGCGGATTCATCAAAATTTTATAATAAAAAACAGTAATAATGAATGTGCTTACTAAAGATGGTAAAATTCCTCAAACTCCGCTATTTCAGTGCAAGTTCAGGAATAAAGATGGAAATTAAATTGCTGATCCTTTAATACCGAAAGGACCTGCACCATTACTAACCTTTTAATGAGAGAATATGCTGAAAATTAGGAAAGAAAAATGACACGTGTTCGGTCAAAGAAAAGCGCACTAAAAGGCGGGTGAATACAAAAAATTAAGCGGATTAATTAAGCTCATATGATTTGGGGTAATTCATTGCACAACAAACTACCAAGCTTTTTAAATACCGTTAAATAAGCGATGCGACAATTTCGCGAAGAGCGGATGAAAATCAAAAAGCAAAGGATAGCGGAAGAAAAACACATTCGACGTGCAAGAGGACACTGCGTGAATCGAACAATCAGTCGATGAGTGAAAGTGCGTAGCGAGCGATAAGCCCCACTCCTCGGGTGCTGTTTTCTGTGTAACGTTGCGTGCTCACAAAAATCGAACGAATTTAATTCTCCATAAAATATTTTTTCTTTTTCAGGGCCGTAATTATTTTCTTTTTTGTCTTGTTCCCAACTTTTTAAGTTATACAATTAATTGAACAATAAAATTTTTCTCAACTTACAGATATAAACCAAACTACCAAAAAATTTGTTAGAATTTCAATTTATTTTTTCCAAATTTTGTTACTTTTCTCGAACAATAGCATTATACAGAATAACTTTAACATTGATACAACTTATTAAAGATTATCAAAATAAAATTAGATACAACTTTGAAGCATCTAAATTAGCTCTGTAAAGCAGTATACGGCGGATCTATTCCTCATCATTTTCATTATTAGAGTAGAAGAAATCGTCACAAGACATACCCTAAAATCCAATTATTATATTACTTATAACTGTATAAAAATGAATACCAGTACATTTTAAAAAAATATATATTTACGACAGGATAAGATAAGTCCGATAAGGCAACGGAGTACGCGTCTGCAATTGCATCTGACATATCTTAATCTCGATCTTGCAAAGACATTTTTGAAACGATTTCTTCATAGCCTGCTCCATTTAATGTAAAAGAACCAAAATGGCTTTGGGATCCAGAAGAATTATTGAGTGTTCAAATTTCTCGTGCATCTGTGATTCCCAGCAATATATGGGCGACATCGACGTGATTCAAACTCAAAGACAGTTCGCACCTTTTAATAGATAAAACCTTAATGTGGTGTTGGATTATTGTTGCGCTGTCTGTAAGCTCGTATCTCCCGAAAGAAAGACTCCAGTGGATTTTGGTTGAGGTATTTAGTGTTGAGCGTTTAAAATCCAAGATGTTTCACTTTTTCCCAAATAGCTTTTACTCCTTTAATGGCTATTTTAAAATGTTCAACTGTATGAATATTGTTCATCGCTAGACTTAATGTCACTGGGTCGACAAATTCCATTGAATTGAACGTCCTAATTGCGTTGCCCTAATTCTTATGGTGTAGGCTGTCTTTACTCACTAATTTTTTCAGATCATTAATTTGTTCGTTGAATTCGTCTTTCCCGTTTGCGTTACATGTGTCGAATAGATCGTTCACAAACTCGCATACTGCACTCGGCGACAAAGCATCAGCGGAATTTACTCAAGTTTCCCACGCATGTTTGAATGCTTCCTAAAACGTAAAATTAAGTGGAATTCAAATTCCATACACCTTGCATATATTTAATCAGTGACCCAAAGGTTATATTTTACAAAATTTTAGTAAATAATTTTTTTGAAATTGCGAAATCAGTATATGGGATTTTTATTTTTCACATTATAGTTATGAAAACATATGATTGAGAGAATTAACATGTTTCTGATAATTATTATAAAATCAATATTTAAAACAACTAACTTGCAAGCCAAGCAATTTAAAGATTGAAACTTTTTTTTTAATTAAAGAACGTAATTACCCGTTTCGCATTCGAGCGAAATAAATTCAAAAGTCACATCTACCTTGCACATTCAACAACAGCGAAAGGTATCCAGCTTGATTTACTGTGCTGCTAACTTCACTTTCATGTTCTCCAAATAAAAGTGGTCGTCTGTCAACTTGGCAACATACGATTGTTTCTCCGTTCGAATATTTGTTAATTTTATAGGCAGTTTCAAGCACTAGTTCCATTTAAAATCGTATCACCTAAAACAAATATACGCATTATATGTTTTTTAATAATGATTTCATTTTTCATGAATTTTTAAAAAATATATACCATCTTTCAATGGTATATTGCTTTGACATTTGAAGTGCCTCTGTTGCAAGTAGAACCTATACAACATTTTTTTATTTTAAAAGATTAAATTCAAACTTGTGGAATCAGGTGTATAAAATTGAAATTTGAATTTACAGATAATGTTAAATCCTGCTGCAGTAACTTAAAAAACGTGTGATTTTATGCATCGAAATATCTGTGCCGCTGTAGTCTGATCGGTGCAAAAACTAAAAGATAATGAAATAATCCACCCGGAATGTAGTCCTCTGAGCAAAAACACCAATGCGTGGTTTGCTACCTTTGATGTTCATAACATTCCTTAATCTTCAAACCCGATTATACAATCGGAACTTTTTGTAAAATTTGGTTGCAGTGATACCACGTCCTAGAAAAAGAGACATACTTTATCTATATCACTCAACACACTTGTTAAAGATTCCAAATGTTCCATCATGAAGTTCGACAATCCTGCTGTTATGGGGACCCTCTTTAGCATGTCGTTCAGAATCTGCACCGAAGAAAGTGGAAAAACATACCTACAAAAGTTGTACCCTTTTCCACCCATAGCAGTGTACATCGACAAAGCTAACCGTTTTTCGTCATTAGTAAATCTGTGCCCCTGTAAGTAGAATTTTATCATCAGTATCTAATATTTATTAATTTCGATTGAATAAGACATAACAAAAAAAAAATTGCAAAAAGCAAACTTACAATTTCTACAATTTGATATAATTATTTTTGTTTTGCTATGAAAATGATATAAAATACAAAATACACAGAACAATATGTGATAAAATAAATAGTAATAATACATAGGTGTTTGATAAAACAAAATTTGGTTTCAAAAATACGATATTTTACACATGCTTTATTTGGAACTCAACGTAACCATTTACCATACCAACACAATACCAGTTTTCGTCAGAAGTGTTTAAAATTATCAAGGGTCGCGCAAGCGACCCGACGAGACAAGGTATATACAAATTAAAAAAAGTTAGGTTATTAGCTGTCAAAACGAAGGGACGCTGCGCGACTATCTTTACTCGAGTTTTACCTCAGAACGCTTTTTTTCTCTGTCAGCAAGAATGCCCAATAATAGAGAGAGACAGAGCAGGCATGCCAACAAATTTTTTCGTCTCCGCATCAAAAGCGCCATCCGTATCGTGCGGCTGAATGAGGAAACGTACATCTGAGAGAAATAGAGCGATGCAAAACATAAACGAAGAACAAAAACAAATAGATAATTAAAAATGAATTTTTGCTCTTGCGGTTTTTATAAAAGTTTTTTTTCGTCAATATAACAATCAATATTTAACAACACCCTTAATCATCCCTAAACATTCAGAAACGATTCAAAAAGACCTCTTATCCCCCTTAGAAACCCCCAAAAAATGCTCAAAATCTCGAGAAAACCACCAGAACGGCGGGAAATTACAAAAAACTGTTTCAAAACGCTCCGAAACATGCCAAAACGATTCGAAACGACCCCTTATCCCCCTTAGAAACCCCCAAAAAATGCACAAAATCTCGAAAAAACCACCAGAACAGCAGAAAATTACAATAAACTGTTTCAAAACGCTCCGAAACATGCAGAAACGATTTTTTTTTTTTTTTCAACAAAAAACAATTGTAAACATACTAAGTTTAAGCGTGGCGGCAACGTGTTTTGGCATTGAAAATTCTGCTCATTTCAGTGAAGTTTATATTTTAATATGATCTTGTTTGGAGAAATTGTGATTGTTATAAAAAGAGTTTCCGTAGAGGGACTGATCGAACGCATTAAAACAGTCTCAGGACTTGGCATTCCTGCGGACCTCGAGCCGGGTGGTGTAGGTGGGCACCCTTGGCGCTGGTCGGAAGTATGAATTATGTTTTGTCGTTTAACTAATGTATGATTATAATTATCCAAAAGTGGCTTATGTCAAAAGCACACCAGTGTAAAAAAAAGGGATCCAAGTACTAGAAGGAACATTTGAACGCGACATATAGCCTCTAACCACTCTAGACGTCTTTCATACCTTGTATGGTGTGGCTCACTTGTCGGACAGAACTTATCGGACTCTGACCGTCAAGCTAAATGAAAAACGTCGAAAGTCGCACGTTTCCCTAATAGAACGTTCTTGGTAAGGACGTGCATTTGGATGACCATGCATCCCTGGGAGTAAGAGTACACTCGGTCTGTTCCCCTTCATTGGCTCCCCGCTGGGTTCCGGAGTTTGGTAATATAGAGGGCAGGCAAACGTCTGAGAGCAGCAAGAGGATCAGACGTTTGTAGTACTTAGACACAGGCGCTTGCCTCGAACACAAGTGGCCTGTCGTTGCTTCGAATATCGTACCCTCTTGATTGGCGCGCTCGTCTGTCGAGAGGATGACGATAGCGGACGGGAGATATGGTAATGTAATTGTAATTGAAATATACTCTCTCGATTGGCACGCTCGTCCGTCAGGAGGATAACTACAGCGAGGCGAGTCATATGGTCTCGCCGGGTCACCTTCCCGTGGCTCCCTGTGTGAGTTTCATCACTTGATGAGAAACGACTAAGTACCCTGTGCGCCCGTAAAGCGCACTAAGCAATCGGATTTTTCCATTCTTTAGTACTGAGGTCTGTTGTTAGTAGCGAACGAAGTTTGGAACGTGTATACGATCTTGATGGGAGAAGGCAATATGGGTCAAACTATGGACCTAGGTGTGTCGAATCAAATCTACGGAGCGTAGCATGTTGCTGACGATTTGATTTAGTACCAACACCCGCTGTTATAAAAAGAGTCATAATATTGAACTAAAACTGTCGGTCAAAGACGTAGTTTATTTATAGCAGAGTTTTTTATTTTATCTTATAGTTACTGTTTTCAGGAATTGTATTTTAGAGAAAATGTTTTTTCTTTTTTTATAATAAAGATTTTTAGTTTATTTTAATTTTTAAGTTGATATAACTACTTTTTTTAAAGATGATTTTACAATTTTATAGATAAAATTGTCATTGTTTTGAGACATTCAAAAAATTTTTTATCGAAATTTAAATTTGTTCAAAATTATAATTAATTACCTGAAATTAAAATTCATATTACTTTTTTTAAAATCAACAGAATGACCTCAATTTTCAACAGGTTGTATGTTTTATAAGAACGATCATGATCAAATATTAACATTCAGGTGATCACACTCAGAAAAAAAAGTCACCTTGGTGGGCAAGTGATACGAGATCTTCTCTCATATAACTTGGCCAGCAGGGTGACGTTTTTTTCTTATTGTATTTTACTTAATGTTATTATTTATTTTTATTCATAATACTGTAAAAAATAATATGAAAAGATAACTGCCTTAAATATTATATTTTGAATCTTTAATTGTATTAGTTAATGAACAGTCAAATCTGATAATTGAAAAAAAATCAACTCACGTGAATTGATCTTTTTGAATTTCTCAGAGTCATTATGAAAAAAACCCTCTGAGTACTTGATAGATCCTTAAAAAGTTTTTTCATTTCATCATTACGAGTTTTTCTTTTTTTTTGTCTTCTTCTCAGTGCATTGTTACATCGGTCCTTATCTATGTTCGACTTTTCAGCAATCTACAATTTGTCTTTTTTTGTCGAATTTGACACTTTGCCACTAATACATGTTGTCATTCTGCAAAGTATTCGTTAAGAGAAAATCATCCTCTGAAGTATCATTTGACATCAAACCATCTTTTAAATTGTCGGATGACTGCGAAGTGTTGGTTGACTGCGAGGTGTCGCTTGACTGCGAAATGTCGATTGACAGCGATGTATCATTGCAAGAAGTCTCCTCGTTCATCATCAAGATGTTGGTCGGCAATCATGGTGTCGCCTGAATCGACAATGACAGAAGATGATGAGTTTTCATTCTGCAATTGTTGACTTTCTTGCATGTTGATACTGTGCAGATCGCAAAAAGCACTAGGTTCAACAAACCCAAGGTCACTAAGATTCACAGTTGTGCATGTGAGTGCAGAGGTCGTTCTTTAATTGAAGCAATATACATTTCTTTCGTGAGATGTCGATGGCAAATGCCGAAGCATTTGATGACAGTATTACACACGTCCAGTCTTACAGAGGCATCATCCACTCGTTTTAAACCACAAAAACCGGCCCCACCTTATCTGCAGTCTTGGAACCATCCGTGAACCAGATGAGGCCATGCCTTGGTTTTGAGCCATTGTTTCCACCCTCGTTGGAGAGGATAAGTACTTTAAAAAGTTTTCCGTCCGTGGGTATTGGCTTGATTCTATTCTGTGGCTCATTTTTTAAGGCCGCAAGTTCTCCTTTGAAGAGTTATCCTAACTCGTCGTTCCATCTTCTCATCTGTCCTAGGCAGTTTAGCCTGTATGCTGCTTTCATTACTGTATCACTAACCTTCAGAGAAAGGTGTGGCATATCCAATAAAACCCTCAGCACCACTATAGGAGTATTTCTTCTCAAACAGCAAATACTTCTCAAGAAGAGAGCCTTTTTTCAAGAAGAAAGTTTTTTAAGCTGTTTGTTAGTCGATTTTAGTTCTGTCCTCTTTCACTACAACAAGGCGGCATAATAACAGACTCTGGGTGCAATTATTGCTGTGTAGATACTCAGCAGCTTATTTGCCCCAGGCCCCATTCAAGGCCAATTGCTCTCTTATATTGCCAATAGCTTTTCGGCAGATGGTATCCAAGTGTTTATTCCATACGAGTTTATTGTCCACAATAATTCCCAGATGCTTGATATACTGTATTATTTACTTAACTAGTTCCAATAGTCAGCTTCCTCAGCGGTTTCAACTTGTATTCAGTTAACAGCTTTGGTAAGTGCTGTTTGCATCAGATCTCTCTAGACCTTTTCATAATCATCTTTTACTATAATGACAATATCATCAGCATAACCTACTGCTTTCATTGTTCCGGGATTAAGCATCTCTATCAGTTCATCTACAACTAGGCTCCACAGGAGTGGCGAAAACACTCTTCACTCTTGTTTTCGCCATGAGTGCTTGAAGAGCTTCTCCGGGTTGACCAGTCTCATCTGGAGCTCACCAGCTTTCCATTTTGGTGGCTCTTCTCTTAGCCATCCTTCTGCTGTCCCGTCTTCGCAGATGACTGTGATCATGCCTTGCTTCACTCCGGTGTCCCAGAAGCTAGGCACCTTTTATCTATCTGAGATGTTTAAGATGGCATCTCACAACGCACTCTTTAAGGCATTCAGTTATTCCGGTGTCACATGCTTCCCCAAAAAGTCTGCTGTAAATATTGTTTTAAATTTTTGTCTGCCATGAAAATCCCATGAATATGGTTCACCTATGCAGAGCCCTGCATACATAGGCACGGCTAAATACAAGGAGAGGTCTCCACGTATTTCCAAGAAACGAATCGCCACACAACTTCCCCTGTGCCATGCATCCCTCGGTCCAGTATTTACACACCTTGGATCGGGGGCACTTTTTAGCTGATCCTGTGGCTTCAGAGACTAGAAGATGTCACCTCCGTTGTGTTAAGTGGCCGTAACACAACGGAAGGACCACTTCTTAGTTGCTTCTAGATAATCTACAAGCCTCCCAAGGCTCTTTCCAACATCCGACCCCAGTTGCTGACATCGAAAGACAGAACAGAATGTTCACCGAAGGTATATAGCCAATAAGTTATTAATGTCTTTCGACGAGTTCATTCATCTCCTTCCTCGAGTCAAACAGTTAAAATATTTGTTTCTGATAATCAGGTTGTTTTTACGTAGTTCACGGTCTTGTCTCTTGGTTAGGTTATCGTTTATCGGTCATATCTACTAGCCGTAATTCTTCTACTGGATTATAGCGATTCAATTAGATTCCACACAGCGAATATGAATTCTAAGACGAACTTTTTGATTTCAGATAACAAATATCTCGATTATACAGTGTCAATTGTTTACTTTTTAAAGTATCTTTAAAAAGATTCGGTTTTGTTGAAAAAACAAATATGCGCAATTTCACGGTCTCGTGAAACCTCCTGATTATTTCTTACTTTAACGCTACCATTTCAAATACACACAAATAACTAAGCTTAAAATTCTTCTAATTTATTCAGTTTTCTAAGATGCCAAATTTTTTTTATCATTAACTTGTGTAAGTAATTTAGGTTGCTTTCACCAAAATTAGATTTATTTTTGTAAAGCGAGAGCTGTAAATTTAACTACGGGAAGGCGATAATTTTACTACATTTAAACGTCCTCAAAAATCCTCGGTGAAATTTTAATTTTTATGGTACAGCCCATTAAAATGACTTTACAATGACATTATAATAATCACTTTCTATTGATCAATAAAGATTTACGATAATAATGGTAATAATAATAGCGGCATCAGTGGCCGTTGGTCACACAGGTTGATTTGCGAGTGAAAAGCTGGCATGTTGCCAACACAAGATGACAGCACAATAACGTGACTTATTTGCAATTTTTAAACAAGATAGATCCCGCACAATTTCATTTGTCAACGGTGAACTATAGATTATTGCTGTTGAACGATTTGAGGACAGTCAGATCAAGTATTCTTGCTGTTTCACAAGTTGGAGACAACAGATTCGAGAGATGATCCTACCGAATATAGATTGAAAGAAAAAACTGATCGTCCTGGTCTAGAAGCAGCCTATTTATCTGAATTTGCTGATAGAAAACACGTGGAAGTTCTTTAGGTGGGAATTTAAATTGTTCTTAGGATTCTTACGACTTTTTCGATATAAAGAAAGGTCGTCTCTTCTTCTTATGCTTAGGGCATTCATGCATCTCGTCTGGCCCATTATACTTCCAACAGTTTTCGTAGACTGGTAACACCGATGCGTGAAACTCGCAACGATTCAGACCTCCAGATATGTCGCTGCGGGTGTTTCGGTGATATAGATACCATTGGACAGGTGGTCTGTCCTTTGTTTATCTTCCTCAGGCGGACCCTGAATAAACTGAGGTTGATCTTATCGGCTTGGAAGGAGGCTTCTGTGGGGCTGACGGTTTTGGTTTAGCCCTTCCTGAAGAGCTCGAAAATGGTCTTGGTTGCGATTCTACCTCAAGTTTGTCCGGCTGAGGTTTCATCGTCTCTAATGAACACAATTGTTGACGTTATCATCATAATCATGCTCCTATCCTGCAAAATATTCTTCGTAATTCATATTCTAAATGTATTCAATTAGAAAGTCCACAAAATGCTTTTGATGAACGTCTCCACCACTCTATTTTACTAACGCATTAAGTCTTTTTTTACCACCATTTCGATGTTGTTATCTCACAGTGTTATAAGATTGCTTTTAACCTATTTTGACGCCATTTCATTCTAGTCTTATTTCAGTCGCTTCTCAGGAAGTGCTTTTTTTCTCAAAAAAATTCTTCATTAAAAATGTTAAATAAAATAAAAATATGAATTATTTTTCGAAAATATTTCAATTAATAGAATAAAAATAATTCTTCTAATATGTTTTATAGATACAATGAGAAGGATTTGTTTAATATGAATAATATATTAAAAAATAATTTTCTTCTACATTAATAATTGTCGTAATTATGATTATCGTAAACGTTCATGCAGGCGTAGTGAACGTATGTTAAATTCTTCGAAGAGCTGCATTTCACTAATGTTTTGTGGAAGTGCGTCGGGATACATGTTGCCTCCGTACACAGTCTACAAAGCAACACATCTTTATGACAATTGGGTTCTAGGTGGACCAAAAAAACAGCCGTTACCAACGTTCAGCTAGCGGTTGGTTTGATTTAGAGACATTTAAAGATTGGTTTGAAACACACTTTCTCGTTCATGCACGAAAAATTCCAGGGAAGAAAATTCTTATTGGTAACAACGTTTCGAGTCATATTTGTGTGTCGTGCAAATGTGTCAAGAAAATGATATCAAACTCATTTTCCTCCCTCCTAACTCGACACATTTGTTACAACCTCTAGATGTGGCATTTTTTGGACCCATGAAAGCAGCTGGGCAAACTATTTTGGAGACCTGGAGGTCAACGACCAGAGGAAGTAAAGTAACTGGTCTCGATAAATCACAGTTCCCTCGTCTACTTAAAAATTTAGTAGAGCTGATTGAATTATCGTCAAGTCAGAACATCCTTTCAGGGTTCCGTGGAACAGGTATTTTTTCTCTAGATCGTCATAAAGTGTTGGAAAAACTACCGACTGAAGATCTTAATGCGGTGGAAGATGGAATATCTGCAGATATAATCAATCATCTCAAAGCAATAAGATACACCGATCAATCCTCAACAAAACCGCGAAATAGAAAGCTGGCAGTTGCTCCTGGCAAAAGTGTCTCTATTCAGGGCGTGGAGTTCTGATTCTGATAGTGAAAATTCGGATGTTGAAGATCAAAAAGAAGAAAGAGACGAAGAAGAGATTCAGAAAGCTACTCTTAGTGCTAAAGATTAGAAAAAGGGCACTACGTAATTGTGACTTATGAAGAAGAATATTTTCCAAGAAAAATTGTTAGCGCCAAACGTAAAAAAAACAAGTTTGATGTGCTCACAATGACCAAAAATGTTGGAAATGGAGCGAGAATGAAAAGACTGTCACTTATAATCTCGAAGAAATTGTGAGAAAGATTAGCGAACCAAACGCTGTTAATAAACGTGGTCTATACCGCGTTAAAGAGACCGAAACACTTTAGGGCAAGTAAAAACTCGAGATTGCCGACGTAATGAAGATGCATATTATTCCATAAATTAAATGTTAATGAATACGTTTTATTATTCAAAAATGTGTATGGTTTCCGTTTGTTTAAACTCAAATGATTAATAAAAATACATATAATGTGTTTGTAATGAAATTATCCTGATAAAAAATGATTTTCCAACACTAAAAATCATATTTGCACTAGTATCTTAGCATATTTCAATATTTTTTATATGAAAAAGTAAACAATTAACTTTGCTAACAAATTTATATCAATACTTCACTAAAAACATGGATATTAAGCTGACTTCTTATCGCTGCACTAAGTAGCCCCACTTAAAAGGCTACTTTGTGCAAGGTATGTTTTCATTTGTTATTTTTAAATATTATATACAAATATCACAAATATTAACCCATTTCATTCGTCCAAGAGCAGTTATGAATATAATCACTATACACTGTATTAAAGTTCAAATTAACATAGTTTTTTTATATCTGAAAGTTTAAAAACTGTAAAATCATGCACAAAGTAGCTCCACATGACGGTACCTTATGTTTTCTTCATGTCTTTTATAGCATGAAAATGAAAAAAATACTGCTACGTGGCAACAACGTTCAATAGTTTAAACTTCAGACTAATAACTGCAATAATAGCCGTAAGTGATTTGATTTTTAAAATTATCATTATCTTCAGCTTGGATATCTTTTTCGTTCTTCTGCTTCTTCTTTTTGAGTGAAAAAGAGTCTAACTCTTGTGAAACATAAATCATCGTGTAATTCATTCTATTAGAATTCATAGTCATTGTCTCGTATGACTTTATCTTGGATGTATGACCTTGATAGTTTCATCTGGAATGTGCCGAATGTTATTTCTCTAACTTGGTTCATTGAAACTCGTGAAAAATTCGGAAAAAAGTAAATGTTCTTTCAAGGGTTTATATTAACCTGTCAGACTTAAAAAATCAATTTTTTTTCATAAATCATAAGTAAAATTATTTAAGAATATTGTGTCGAAATTGCAAGTTAATCAGATGAAAAATGTAAACAAAACAAGTACTTATACGTCCAGCGAGAGAACGAAGGCCGAGCTGCCATTTTTAATCCGCGGCATCATCTTAACACCCAAGAAGCACGGATGATTAAAAGGCAACAAAAAATTGAACTTTTGAAGCAGCTATTAAATGTGAAGAAGTTGAATATGGTCCAGAATTCGATGATTTGATGTAAGTAATGATATTTATCAACTTGTTACTGTTAAAACAACGATTATCTCAAAAAACAATTTTTAATCGGTGATAGATTTTTCTTAAAGCACGATCATCTGATCTTTTTGATTCTTGTTACATTTAATTGATAACTATTTTTGTAGTCCGCGATCGTTTAGTTTCTTGTTTTTTTAATTTTTCCATTTTTTACGGTTGTATAAAAACCAATTTTTATGGCGAAAAACGTATCTTCAAATCCTCGTATCAAGGATTAGTTTTTGTTATTACCAATAGAATTTTTTTTTAATTTTTAATTTAGATGATTTTTCGAAGATATATAGCTGTCACCGCGAAACAAGTTTTCGGATTAGTGCATTCCAGAACCAGCTGCATATGAGCACCATAACAAAACTTTTTGTATAAAAAAAAATATTTTTCATACTTCGATATTTAATAAACACGGTATTAAACAATAATATATCAAACGGAATAAAAAATGGTTGATTCATTGTTACAACAAAAAAATTCTGAACATTTGTTTTCTTTCACGCTGCAAGTGAATATAACCCCATAATTTACAAAAGACAAACAATAATAAAAACACTTATTTTAAGTTCATATAAAGTTTTATCATGCCTTTTTTATAATAAAAGTAATTCAGTGATCACTTATGCTGATATATCACCAGTAACACTATCATCACTTAGTGAATGAACACTGTGCAAAGATTTATGAGCAGTGATGCCAGAAATGAGTTCGGGGCCGCTAACTGAAGTTGGCGACTAAACGTTCGGAAAACCAACCGGTTCGTGCGTCTCTTTCCCGCGCGTACTCTATCTCTCTCTTTCGCTGCCGTGCTGAGCAATTGAGGCAGGTTTGGCTTTTCGATGCGACTTTATGT
>JAQQRF010000640.1:0-113961 GCA_030523145.1 Trissolcus brochymenae
AGTGGCACTTGATTTTGCATACCTCGAAAAATCGGTTTTCCGAGACCCCCAGATGGGTGCCCAGTGGCTGTCAGGGGGTCTGAATTTCGGTAAAAAAAATGTTTTCTAAATCGTTTTCCTCCATCCTAGAACTTTAGTATAGTTCTTTTGGAGAATATAAAACATTTCGTGAGTCAAATCGTCCGACCTCGATTTTCCGGTTTTTCGAGACTTCATATTAGCTGCCTGAGGTGTTTGAAACTCGAAAAAAAAAGTTTTCGAAAACGTCTCGCACTAATGTAGTATGTTATTATAGTCTATTGCGCCCATAAAAATTATAACAACAGTTATAAATGCTGACCTATAATTAATCGTTTAATAATTACTGTGGAAGCAATTGTTTTTTGTTTCAGACTATGTAACATTCTGGGCACATAAACAATAAAAAATTATTCATATCAAAACATTCATTCATGTTAAGAATTTTATAATTGAATTTTTCCTATTTTTGGACATGTGTTTTTTTTTGGTTTAGTTCTGGGAATTGTTTCGACATAAACTGGTATTCACTCGGGCCAACTCTGGAAAAGACTGCTGGGCCTATGCTGGCATTTAGTTCTAGGCTTTAGTATAACTTAGGCCTAAATAAGAAATTATTTAAATTATCCAATTTCATAATTATCAAATTATTAAATTATTTCAAATGACAAAAAATTTTCTAAATAAAAATTTGGGAAAATGTGCTGAATCGTTCAAATTCATACAATTTTGAAATTAAAAAGGTAAGTGCGTCATACAAATAACGAGTTTCCAAATTTTATGGAAAGGGCAATGTTTTTTCGACTCAACGCTTAGTCGACGGTATATTGACGCGGTCTCGACGATCTAGCGTCGAGAGGCTTGAACCGCTAGGGAAACAAAGGACAATTATGATTTTTTGGCACGAGCTAGAATTTTTGATCAGAGACTAACAATGATATGTTTGGTGTTGGATCAATATGCGCAGTTGGATACCACCACCGCAGAGTTGGATAGCAATATTATATGATCAAGTCATCGAACAATTCGTTGGCGTTTTGTTAGCTCATCCTTAATTGCTGGTAAAACAGAATCTAATCTTGGTACCATATGTACTTTTAAAAGCTTTGTTATTTATTTGTCACAATCTGTTAAGGTGATGTGTAAGGTCTGCTGATACGGAGTTACGGACTTTGTTTATAATAATTAGTATAATTGTTGTTTTTTAAAATATGGAGAAGAGCGCCATTCAATAATAATGGGAGAATTCGTAGCACACTACAAGAATATTTTCGGTTCAAAAATGAAAACAAACAATGATTTCTACGATTAACCTCCACATCGAAAACTAGAAATCATTATTTGTCAATGTTTTATGATAAAATGAATTTTTATCTATAGGAATGTGTAAAATGAGTGATAAAAATGGCGCTTTTCTCGTTAAATTAATTTACAATCATATTATGAATTTTAATTAAAGAAGTCTGTAATGTCGGTAACTCCCAGTTTCACACCACCTTAACTTGAAAGAAATAAATTTGAACTATGTTAAACATTTGGAAAATTTAATTATCATTATAATAAATATACAAGAACTTGTAAAATAAAGTAGTTCATAACAATAGAGAACACTACGTTGTGGCGAAAAGATAGAGTAGACCTTTCACAAACTGGACGATTTCCGATCCACCGAGTTTTGACTCTCCGTAAACTCGATCAACAAAACTAATTGGCACTTCGCTTATTGTATAGTCGAATTGTCTGGCTCTGACTATCATTTCCATTTGAAAAACGTATCCTTTAGAAATGCAGGATTTGATGAGTTTTTCCAAGACATCCTTTTTGTACAATCTAGTCAAATAAATATGACGTTGTAAATATGTAGTTATGTATATCATTATTATACGAATATAAATTTTTATAAAATTAATCACTTACCTAAAACTTCCAGTTAAATCGCTGACTCCGGGTCTCAGTAAAAACTGCGTTACAAAATTCGCTCCTCTGCTAATAAGTTTTCGTTTAAAATCCCAACCATAAACTCCACCATCGCCAGCATATCGTGTTCCAGTAACGATATCATAATCTGACTTTTTCTGTTCTTCTATCATTTTCGGGATGAATTTTGGCTGCCAATTTCATTATTACTTTTATTATTATTATTTTCATTATTATTATTACTACTATTATTCAAGGCAAACTTTAAGACATACGTGATGGGATAAATCAGCATCCATTATGATAATAAAATCACCCGTTGCATGTTTGATTCCATGAATGTAAGCACTGCCAAGCCCAAGTTTTTTCATCCTAGGTTTCAAAACAATTTTATCCTCCCCATAAAGCTTCTGAAGTTGTTTTGCCATGTCGAGGGTTCCGTCTGGTGATCCATCGTCAATCACAATTATTTCATAAGGAGCGCCACTGAAATAATAGGTTTCATAATTGACAATCAATTTATGCTACCGCATACTTTTTGAAACAAATAAATAACAGTCACCATTATACTGGTACTTTTCACAAAATCAAATGTAATTCTCAAGATATGTATTTGTAATTGACATTATGGAGTTGTCATACCAAATATACTCACTAATCATCCATATATTTAACAATGAGCCATATTATAATAGGTAAATTTTCCACTTCATTGTAGGTAGGCAGAAGTATGGTATATTTTTTCTGAGACATGATTGAATGATTTTTCGGTTGAAATCCTTAATCAAAACGGCGAAGAAATTCGCGGTCGTTGGCAACTGTGTAGACACGTCGAGAAAAAAAAACAAACTTTGCCTTTGAGGTTAGTTAGTTTAGATGGCAGCCACCAGGAGGTATTTCTGACAGGAATGGCACCATTTTTGTTCGTTTGAGAAAGAAAGAGATATGAAGAGAATAGCTGATCAGCTGTGCTTCAAGTTAAGATTAAGAATTCAGTTTGACATTTTCGATGCGCGCGTGTATATGTGAGACAGCAGCAGACGTGTTCCTCATTTGCACCGACACTGTCAAACATTTGTTTATAAAGTATAAAAATGGCGACAAGAAATTTGACAGAAGCATTTGTTCTAATGAGAAACAATGCTCTGCAAACAAAACACATTTATGCCGAACAAGTAAGTACTGGCATTGTAGAGATTGCCTCTACAAAATATAATCCTATTTTAATTTTTGTTTTCAACGTATTAACTATTTAATTTATTATAATTCTAATTAATATTTTCGTTTGAAATGATACAAAAATACTGACTTTACCTGCTTTTGACAGAATTTGTCTGACAGAATGGCCTTGGTTGGGGCAGAAAACATACAAAATGATGGGGTGGAATTAAGGAGAATTAATTTAGGAATTTCGTCGCCCCCCGTATGGATAGACACACTGGAAGAAGCACAGTATATATTAAGTAGATTGCGAGTGAAAATTGAAAATCTTATAGAATTGCATTCAAGACATGTTACGAGGCCTACTTTAGATGATAAATCTCAGGTACGTATACAAATTAACCCCTTAACGATTAAAGGCGAGGTATCTCATCATTTGTCACATGTTCTAATTGATATTATGTTAGCAAAAATGGGTATGTCGGAATATAATTACTCATGGTAATTCGTCATCTTGTATCAGTGTAAATGAAGTAATTTTCATTTTTAATAAATTTTATAGTGTTTGAAGAATAGTGTAAATTTAAGAATCCTGGTGGATATCCTGTTGATAAATTGTAATCGGTTTAGGAAGAAAAACAAATGGAGCAATTGACCAGAGATATTAGCCGGGCATTTTCAAACGGATACAAACAAGTGAAAATAATAAAAAATGCTGGATTGCATGAACAAAAATATGCAGAACGTCAGTTGGCGAACAGTGCAGTAACAGCTCTCTCTGTAGCACTTCAGGAACTCGCAATCAAATACAGGACTGCTCAAAATAAATATTTGCAACGTTAGAACCACCATGAATCTCATTTATTTATTTTTGTTGTTTAAATAATATCTTTTGAATTAATTTTCAGAAATAAACTCGAGAGAAGAAAGAAGTAGGCAGTTCATGTTAGATCAAGTGTTTGTTGAAAATGGACCGTCTGACCAATGGTTGACTGATGCTACTACTGTTCACAATGATACCTCAGATTATTGGCAGGAAGTGCCTCAGCAGGTTCAAGTTCAGGAATCAGTATTGTTGCAATTGGAAGAGGCAGAGAATAATATTAGAATGGCTGGCGAGAGGGAAAATGAAGTTGGACATATTGTACAAAGTATTTCAGAGCTAAATCATATTTTTAAGGTACCAAAGATTACAGCAGATGTTACAACAGATGTAACTAAAAAATGTTCGTTTTTTAATTTCGATCATTTCTCAGGACCTTTCGAACATTATACAAGAACAAGGAACTGTGTTAGACAGGATCGATTATAACATAGAACAAACTCAGATGCAAGTCGCCGAAGGCTACAAGCAGTTGAAAAAGGCTGACTCGTATCAAAGGTCCAATCGCAAGATGTACTGTATTTTTATCTTAGCCAGTGCGATTATATTTCTTAGTTTTCTTTTCGTCGTGTTTAGAACTTAACAAATGTTAAATCAAATCACTCAAATATTGATTGTGCAACTTATTCTTTGTCACCCACCAGACAATGTGCATTCTGTTTTTCTTTTTTTATTTTTGCAATCCAGTCGCCGATGCTGCTTTAAGTAATAAAATAATAATAATCGTGTAAATGGAATGAAGTGTGATTCTTTGGATGTACAGTGGAATACTATACCTTTTCTAATCGAATAGACTTGATTAATTTACATTGAAATTATATAATTTATATTATTTCTTGGTTTGGGTTAAAAAAAAACAAACGAACAAACAAATTAACACAATTTTTATTTACACGCAACAAATTAATAATCATTTCACTTTTCTATCGAGGCGTTATTTTTAATAAAGAAGTAGCTTTTGCTTTGATCCTATTGTGAATTTGGGTGCACTCTCTTTGCGTCAGTACGCGTTCCATGTGTCTGTACGTGATTCTGTAAGTGTGAGACATTTTGTTGACTTTGGGATGTAAGAATTGGTCTATCAGCTCAATTTGTTCGACAGTTTCACCAGCTAAGTCTCGGACAATATCATAAAAATCATTGGAACTGTATGAATTATCATCGGGGAGCCAAAAGCTCATATCATTCGCGCATTTCGGGTACACGCTCACAGGCTGTGGAAGTGGAAAAGAAAAATTGTGAGAAAATTGTAATTAGTTAAATGATTAATTAAATGAGAAACAAAAAATAACATAAACAAAACACACACACAGATGTTACCTTGAATTTGATTTGAGTATAAATGTCGTCAACTTTGAACTGGTTCAAAAAACCAGTGTCGGTGCTCCAAAACAATCTGATATCAGGAATATCGTACAAACACATTGCCAAGCGTTCAAGACCTAGACCAAAGGCCCAGCCGATTCTGTCTGGGGTTCCAGCGTTGTGCAAAATTTGTTGCCTGATAATGCCGCAGCCGCAGACCTCAAACCAATCGTTGTTGTAAAATATTTCTAGTTCCCACGATGGATGGGTGAAAGGAAAGAACTGGTCGACCCATCTGTATTTTAAGTTTTTGCCAAATAAATCCTCGGCTACTCCTAGTAAGGCTGTTTTAAGTTGATGCTCCAAAATTTTGGTAGCTTCAAAAGTGTGACAACTTTGTTTCTCGTCACTTTCCACGCTGCTGCTTTCAAACAACTCTAAATTCTCATTATTTGTTTGAACATGCTGGAAAAGTTGTTCCGCAGTGAACGTCCTGACGCCGTCCATCTGATGAAACACAGGGTAATGTTTCGAGTCAATCTCATCTCTCCTGTAAACTTCGCCAACAATCAGAAAATTGTCGAGCCCCATGTTGATGAGCTCGACTTGGTGAGCTGTGGTGTGCGCTCTCAACAAATGGTCCCTGTTGATGTAGTAGCAGTCATTCTTGCTTCTACTTGGATGCTCTTTTGGGATCAAAAGCGAGTCAAAATTCTGCTTTGGTGTGACGACTGGACTTAGGTTGTCAAAAACGCTAAAAATCGGTGCCTCAGTTCGGCCTTTGTAATTATTGTAAAAGTAGTTGACTATCCGCTGTCGCACCAAACTCAGTGGATGGTATTTTTGTATGTGCAAATTCGTGGCAACAAGTGACAATATTTTTGGACTGATATTTGTCCACTCGTCTGTGACGTAGCGTTTTTTCAGTATGTCAATTGTTTTCTTCTGCATGTCATTTGTGTCCACTACTGTCGAATAGGCTCGCACAACTGCAACAAATCGTCGTTTCAAACAGACGATAAAGTGCCTAAAACATTTGTTTTTCGTTTAAATTTTCAATCTCTTCAAAATTAAAATAAAATTTCATTTTTATTTTCTTTAAAAATCATTATTTTTTCTTTTACATACTTGTGGATCATCATTGTTGTTGTTGCTTCTGAAATGAAGCTGAGGACACAGCTAAGAGATTGGTTATTTGAGGTTATGTTGTATGTTAGAGAGGTTATGCACATTGACAGCTGATTTTATTGCATGGTCTCTTTTTACGTATTTTGTGTATACAGAAATGACTCTTGTCGACAAAAAAATTGTTTTGAGTCTGTATAGATCTCTCATCAGAGAAACTAAAAAATGGAATGCTTATAATTACAGGTAAATTGTAATATTTATCAATCATCGAATTTGGATTTATAATCTTCCTGTATATTTGTAGATGACACAATTTATTAACAACTTTAAAGACACATTATATTTTTTTGTTTCAGAATGTACACTTTGCGAAAAGTAAAACACGAATTTGCAATTTGCAAAAACCTAGATGACGAGCGACTTATTAAAGAAAGGTTGAAAGAAGGACAAAATGCTCTCGAAATGATCAAACGTCAAGTTATAATCGGAAATTTGTACAGTACAAAGCCCTTAGTCATTGAAGATACAAAATAATGTAATAGTTGAAATAAATAAACTTCTTAAATACTAATTTGTTTGTGAATTTTTAAGGTTGCTGAATATTTATCATAAATTATAAATGAATTCTTTTGATGAATGAATTGTTTCAATTTTTAACTAATTTAACCTAAACGTTTTCCTTTATTACATTACATAAATTTTACAACCATATTTGCAGAATTTGAAGTGTTTAAATAACTGCGCTACTTATAACATTGTCTTTTGCAATTGAAACATTATTTCAAATACCAAAAAGTAAAACTTAAAATCATACTCTAAGTATGCTACTGTATATTACATAAGAATTGGCCTTAATGTTATCTTTACATCATTTAGTATTAGAGTCACAAATCACAACTTACAACCAACTTCTGTTTGTTTCTACAAACTTCTCAGATCATAACTACACAAATTTGAACAAAAATTTGAAACAGTATCTGCATATCTGCATAAGGCAAGAAAGTTGATTTATAAAGTACATCGATTTCTTGTCTAAAATATCATTAATCGTAGTCAAATCTAAAAAGTGCAACAACCAACTTTAACAATAATAAGCGGGTTGGGTTCCCAGCTCCAAAACTCCAGTTCACCGTGCATATTCTGACAAAGCAATTTGTTTCAAGTAAGAAATAAAAATGGAAAAAAACGTCGAAACAGAAAGTCAAAACAACCATCAGGTAAGTGAAAGAAGTTCTCTATATAGGTTAGGGTCAAATTTTATTTTGCACCAATTTATTTTTCCTCGTCGCTTGTTGTCTTATTTTGAAACAATATTTTTGATTGTTATTTTCAGAGTCGAGCCAAAATAAAGCATGACTGGTATCAAACTGATACCCAAGTTGTAGTCACTATTTTAGCCAAAAATTCAACAAATGTAAAAGTGAATAATACCGAAAAAGAGGTGAGAGATGTCTGGAAATAAAGATTTAATTTATATTAATAATAATAATAATAGATATTTCAAAAGTTTTATTTTTTTTTCATAAGCGAATTTGTGTCAATTTTTTGCAAATGCAGAAATGTTGATTTAAAAATATAATTGTTTCTAGCTTGCAGTATCTGGTTCACTGCCAGATGGTAATGACTATTCGTTGAATTTCCATCTTTGTCAGTCAGTAGTCCCAAACCAGTGTCAATTCAAAATACTTCCATCCAAAGTAGAAATTAAATTGAAAAAGCAAGAAGGTTGTAGGTGGAGTTGTTTAGAGAAAACAGAACCTGCAGAAGTAAACGTTACTGGTAAATAACGTTGTACTTTAATAAAATAATTTAAATTGTTCTATGCGCTGTACTTGTGAATGATAATTAATAATTTATATTAATAAATAATTTATAGCAAAAGCTGAGGATCCGACGCAACCGCCAAAATACCCTTCTTCGAGTCGAAAAGCAACTGATTGGAACAAGGTTGTAAAAGAAATCGAAAAAGAAGCTGAAGAAAATCCTGAGGGTGAAGCCGCTGTCAATGCTTTATTCCAGAATATCTATGGCCAGGGTTCAGATGAAGTTAGACGAGCCATGAATAAATCATTTGTAAATTTTATATCAATTTATTTTATATGGTATGATATTGAGATCTGTATAGAAAAATAACATGCTTTCCACTGTATTTGGCAGGTCGAATCTGGAGGTACAGTTCTGAGCACAAACTGGGACGAAGTGGGAAAAGGAAAAGTTGAGCGCAAACCAGCTGACGGTGTCGAATGGAGATCATGGAACTGAAAGTTGTTTACAACTGTTGTTCATATACTCTTTACACTAATCCACCAAGCGGAATTCAGTTTAATCCATTTATTGTTATTAAACATAAAGAAAATTGCGACCAATTCCAACCAAAAATGTGACACTACTAATATGAAAGATGATTTAATAAGAACAAATATTATCCCCAGTCTAATTCATATTTTCTAATAATGTTTTCTTTTTCAATAAAATACAAGTAAGTCTTTGATTAAAACATGTTGGCGTAAAATTTTATTATATTTCAAAATCAGCAAATTCAAAATGTTGTTGTTACTTCGTTTACATTATCATTTTACAATTCAACTTGTTTACAACTGACTGTAATATCTTATTTATTTACATATATTAATAACAAAATGAAATGTATAAATATATAATCAGATTTAACTGATTTTGCTTAGAATGAAGAGAGAAACAATAGCAAGACCAGCATAAAAGCTATAATTTTTTACTTTCTCGACATCAAAGGAGGCAGGATACTCTTCGTCAGCGGCATTAGAGCTCATCACATGTTGTGCGTACTTGATCATCGCTGGATCTTTACCAACCCAGCCGAAACTCTTGTTCGTCTGTTCAATCTGTCTCGAAACGGTGGATAAATTGACGCCTAATTTGCTTTCCAACACATTGAAATACATCTTGAACATATTTTCATTTTTGACCTGAGCTTCGGCTATCGATCTATTCATATCGGAGATCCTCTTGTTATTATAAATAATTGTTCCTAAAAGAGAAACAACAGCGACTGAAACTGAAGCTACGATTGAGAGATATTTATACTTTTGGGCGTTCATATTTTGAGCATCATGATACTCTTTGATCGCAGTGGCAAGCTGCGTGAAATAATCGCGCTCTTCCTTCTCCATGAAAGACAGTTCTTCGTTGATTTTCGACTGTTCCTGCAGAGTTTTGTTTTCCAGGATCGTCAACTGAACATATTTTGGGTCGTCTCGTCTAATGTGCAGCAACTCGGAGTAAATTTCTTTCAGCTTTTGATTTTGACTAGCAGCTATACGGCTAAGATCGCGTCGATGTTCCTGGCACTTGAAAAGGGTGTTTTGGACGTCGATGACATTTTGTTTAGCCACTTCCACGATGTCAAGACCGATTAGTTTCTGGTACCATTGCCACCAGTTGACCAACAATTTTGGTACGGGTGCTGACGCTTCTAAGGATGCTGATTGTAGTGACTGAATTAATGTTGAACCGTTTACATTCTGAAATACAAAAACACATCTTTTTTTCTCTCTATTTCTGTCTAGTAAAAGACATAGAATATTCAATAATTATAACTTGTTTGTTTTACCTTTATTATACTACCATACTTTTGTGTGGCAACTGACTGAATATTAAACATTTGTTTCTGCGCCTTTTCTGTTGCATTGCCGATTGCGGTACTTGCATTATTTAACATCTGACTTTTGTTGATCTGTGATATTATCATTTTAGACAATTTTTGAGGGCCTCCCATTCTATATTATTTCAAAATTTTCTTCTAATTTAACAAATGCTTGTTGACAATAATCGACGTGTCAAATTACTCAGTCAAGTAAAAAATAACACCATCACTCAATATTTCACCAATAAAAATTAACTCCTATTATCATCGATTGAGGTAATATTACTATCTTAGAAGATACATTTCAAGATTTTAAGGTTAAGGTTCTCAGTTTTCAGGCGAGTTTACACGCGCATATAAACACACAATGTACGTCATCATCACACAAGTGTATCATACAGTTATATGTTTATATATATATATATATAGTCACAACCAATGATTCAAGCAAAATATCACAATACAGGTATGTAAACAAAAAATTTTCATTACTATTTCTTTTGTTTCTTTTTTATTATAGCGAAGTACAACAACTCATCGGTTTTCATTTTTTATAGGATTTCAAGATGAAAATATATATAATAAACGTACATTCAAAAAAGCATTAATCATACTCTTTTTCAATTACAATTAACATTTATTAATACATCAGTTTTACTATTTACAAGAAGAAGAAAAAAAAACTATAGTATAATTTTTTCATCTTAATGCGTTCTTCATTTCTTCAAAGAGAAGAGCGTGTATTGCATGCATTTCTTATCTATATACGTATCGTCAGTTATATGCATGTGTAGTAGTACAAATAATAATATTAATAATAAATTAATTTATGTTGATGCCGAGTCATTTTACATTTTCAACCGAATGAAAATCATATTGTCTGTGTCAATGAAAATTTGTTCCTATAGCAAAATGAAGAGGTAAAAAAAAATTGCAACCCCAGGAACAATGAATGCTTCATTTAAGAAAATACATATATATTTTGTTTCTGTTTTTTGTTTGATATATCACTTTGTGATTAAACTGTAGATGCAAAAATTAGAACAATTTTTTTTTTACTTATGAGAACAAGTTGGACATTTATTCAATCCCCTATTTGTATCGCTCTAAAATTGTATGAGCTTGGTATCGTGCGATGAGGAAGTCCATCACTATAGTTTAACATTAGAACTTTCTTAGTTTATATCGTTGAAATGAATTTTTACAATTCGAAAGAGGCTTCAAACATGAAGTTGCTGTTCATTTTTGTTTGTTGAAACAAATGAATCAAACAATTGGAACAGAATGTGTCAAAAATGTTGTGATTTTATAAAAAAAAATTTTCTAATCGTTCAAATATTTTTATTTAAAAGGTACTGTACTAAATTAAAAATATAATGTTGATTTTGTATTGAGCAAATAATAAAAATGTGTAAGAGCCGTGCTGATAGCGACACCAACGGAGGGTTGAAATACGATTTTAAATATGTGAAATAGAGTTGATTATAACATTTGATACATATACAAATGAAGAAATGTGGTGAGCGACATGTGATCTTCTCACATAGAACGATGTTAAATAAATAGAACTAATCTGGAGTGTGAGGAGGATCTTGACTGAAATAGGGCGCTGTGTCACGCACAAGTAAGGTATGACAAACGTCACAAACTGATGATGGTCTCTGCTTTGGACCGCTTTTGACCACATTCGATAGGCACGATTGACAAAAGATATGACCGCAGTGTCGGCAGTGCTTCTAAAAGAGTAAATTTTAAATCAGATCAAAAATTTGTTAGAAAAAACACAACTTTAAAGATGTCTTTGCAGAGAAAGAAAGATAATGATTTACCTTGACATTTTTCTTTCCCGTGTTGAAAGAAGTACGACAATGTTGACATTCATCGACATCTTCCTCATACTGCCATCTAACTTCGCTGTCAGATTCCCGAATTTTTTCTAATTCAATCTGAATATATATAATATGTTACAATTTGTCATGATGGTATAATTATCAACAGTGAATTATAATTAATTAATAATTGTGATGAATTTTGTTGTTATCTACCTGCAATGTTTGAGACAATCGGACAAAGTCTTTCTGGACGTGTTCACTATTATCCAAATCTTTTTGCAAAGTTGCCAACCGTTGTCTTAATTCTGCTATAGTTGTGTCTTTCTTCTTTTTATCCTCAATCAATTCCTCAAACTGAACTTGTAATCGTTGCAATTGATCCTCTTTTTCTAAATACTGTCTGTGATCTTTGTCATACATCTCCAGTTGAGATCTGCAAATTGTTTTTGGTGAAAATATATACTTTCAAATTCAAATGTTACAGTCAAATAATGCAAATTTACCTTAGCTGTACAGTATCTGTTGTAAGATCGGAAATTTGTTCTGACAGTCGGTTCACTTTGCACTGTAGCTTATCAACATTGCCTTGAGCAACTTCGTGTGCGATTGTGGCGATGATGAGCTCTTCCCGAAGCTTCAGCAAACTCAAGTGTAATTCTTCGACGGTATTTGGCATGTCGATGTGTTCGTTTTGAATCTTGTGAGAGGTTTTGTTATATTTACCCATTAAAAAATCATTCGTTTTTTGTACCCTGCAAAAGACAATATCAATTGGCTAAATCGGTTTAATAATGTTAAAAATTGTATCATTAATCAAAGTGTTTCTGACTTTTGCAGATGCTTGCAGACGCTTTCCCTTTCTTCCACCAGTCTGAGCAATTGGGTTCGAATTGCTTCTTCAGTTTGCAAGTAAGTTTGTTTCAGATCAATCAAAGTTTGATGAGATTTGAGCGAGGTGCTCTTTAATTCAGCCAACTTCATCTTGTATTGTTCCTTCTTCTCATTCCACTTGTCTTCCATCTCTTTGCGAAACTCAACTTCCTTCGTGAGCTCATTCTTCTGAGTGTGCAAGGCCTGTTGACTCTCTACTAATTTCTTCTCAAGATCTTTGACAAGATTCTGAACCTTAACCAACTGAGCCTCATAGTTGTCGCACATTTCACAATTACTCTCATTTGTCGTGTCTCGTTTTTTTGGAATCAAATCTTCCTTATATTTCTGTAATTCTTGATCCGTCGCTCGTAACTTTTCCTTCAAGGCTTTGATTTCTTCCTCCAGGGGCTCCACCAACGAACGTAATTCGTCAGCATCTTCCTGGGCCTGGAAAGAGAGAGCCATGATTAACAAATGTTATTAATCGAACTATTCTCAAATTGAACAACGTACACATCCAGGTCTGTTCATTGTCTTCATACCTTGCGCATGTTTTCTTCGAGATTATCCGGTCCAAGTGACAAAGAATCTGCTCCCAACTGTGACACCACCTTGCGCAGAGACTTGGTCACAGTTGATAACGATATCTGCGGACTGTCCGAAATAGTTTCCCGGGGCATTTGTATCCGCAACGTCGTATTTTCTTCCTGCAATTTTGCTATTACTTCCTGCAACTTTCGCGTTTCACTCTCCAGCTCAATTCGACAACATTTGTTCTCTTTCAGTGCCTCATCCAGCATATGCTGTAACGACGCGATTTCTTCCTGGGCTTTCCTTTTTTCCATTAATAATTCTTCTTCCGTCTTCAGGCCGACTACCAGTAACTGACTCTTCGCCTCGTCCACTTTTGTTCCCAACTCCGTTATTTCATTTGTCAATCTGACATTTTCTTCCTCATACTTTTTCAGTTTCTCTGTTTTCATCAAATCAAAACACCATTTCATGTATCATAAATTACAATAAACAATCGCACATAATTGTTATAAAAATAATAAGCAGTTAGAAAAAAAACCAACCTTCTTTTTGTAAATATAATTCTTTCATCTGTGCCCTTTGTCCGTTGTATTCATCCTGAAGATTTCTTATCTTCGTTTCTAGCTCTTGAATTTTCACTTCTGGAAAATCCAATAATCCATTTCAACAAGGAAATTTATTGTAACGAAATACATGATTTCGAGTTTCAAAGTGTTGAAATTACTTGAAACTGTTGCAATCAATGGGAGCACGAATGATTTACCATTTTGATTAAATATTGGTTCTCTTTAAAATTAAACAAGTCAAAACTTCACTTTTTCAAAAAGTAGACGATTTTGGACTTCTTTTTGAGTGAATTTTTCACTTATTTGAATTTGGTAAGTTAACAATAATCCTACTTATGTATCCTACTTGTATACATATATACATGCATACATACATACATATATATATGTATATATATAGGGTATACCAGAGCAAAGATAGAACATTTTAAGCAAGAGCCAGAATGGAGCATTTTGATTTTCATCCATTCAGATTTTTGCTTCTCCAAATTAAAAAAAAAAAAAAACAAAAAAACAATCTTCTTTAGGGTGGGCGGGGATCATGATCCCCATGTAACCCATCAATCCACCTTTGACAGTATATAAAGTAAATACCTTCTGGATTTTCTGAGTAGTGTTGACTGTCCTCGGTATTGTTATACATTTTTGACAAATTAATAAGTTATAATCGAAAAGATAACACGTTCGATAACAATGACGTTCAGGCAACGTGATGTGTCAGTACAGGTTGTTTCGTTTTTTTATCCCGTCTTACGGCGTTTAACAGCAAGCTGTTTTTGCGCGACATTATGAGTCCATGCGGGAGCTAATAAAATCTTCCGCACTGAATCACGTTGAGTGAAAACGCAATACACTGAAAAAAAATAAATAAAAATCACGAATCTGTGTGTTTTTTATTTTGGCTGTATTGTCAGAATACGAAAATCATTGACTTAGTACTTAGCAATAGACCTTGTACCTCACATTCGAATATAAACACTGTGCTCATAATGTGTCGATAAGGCAGACGTTCTCTCTTATTACTAACTTTTGGCGCCAATATTTTTATATTTTAATGGAAAATTTGTAAACCAATTCTAAAAACGTACAATGATTTCAAACAAGTTTTTTTTTATTAGACGAACTTGTTTAAAATTGCATTTACTGTTGAAATAATTAGTGTTAATTATAAATCTTTACCATAATACTTTAATGAAAATGAACTTTTATTTAAATGAAATTTATATTTTGAACAAAACTGTTTCTGGATAAAATTCTAGATACATTATTATTTATGAAATCGATTTTGATAAATAACTCAATTTAATTTAATAATTTAATTGTGATTGAAATTTTTCAGATCGTAATTTAAAATTTTAACACACAAGGAACACAAAAGTGATAATATACAAGAAAAGTTTATAACATCAATATAAATAATTCGGGAACGAGAGGGTTAATTTATTTTTTATTATTAATATATAAACAAAGAAAAATCTACAAATCAATTATTTCTCTTATATAACTTAATATTGTTAAGTTGTCCCGGAGATTTACTGAACCGATTTTCTTCAAATTTGCAAGACTTTTTCAAAACACATGTACACAAGTTAGAACAATAAATTTTTTATAGCAGAATTGTTTTATTCTAAATTGTTTTTTTCTATTACATACATACGTGTCATATCATATGAATAATAAATAAAATATAAACAAGTAAATCATACTTGTCTCGCAAGTTATTTATTTATCGAGGAGTGACGTCTACCGATGATGTTGCACTATATTATATAATTCGAGCATGCAAGGAACCTGTTAATCATATACGAGTTTCAAAAAAGAAGACAATTAATCTACAATAAAGCAATATTCATTAAACTGAAATAAGAGTTGATTTGAATTACGATAATATAGAATTAAATTTGAAATTACGCTTAAATCCAGAACAAGTACATGAGCAGCCTTCGGGGATTTTAAAATCAAACAACTTTTCTAGTGAATCCGATTCATCAGCAGCACTGATAAAATTAGAACTTGAACTAGATATGCTTGCAAAACTTGATGGTGATGGCATTGTATTTTCAAAACTTGAATCAGCAATAGATGCAACAAGTGAACCTAAATTGTTGTCAAAACATTTTTCGTTAAAGGTATCATAACTAGATTCATCAGAATTTAATTCAGATGTTAAAATTGAGCCAGTATTATCATTAGATACAGTACGTGGTTCTGAACTTATACTGGACTCACTGCTACGGTGAGATCTTGATGATTTTCCTTGTGACGATTTATGAATAGAAGTTGAAGTAGATCCATCATAACTCGATTCAGATTGTGAACCTAAATTGTCTGAAGAGATAGTACGTGATTTTGAATGTTTACTCGACTTGCCGCTTTGATGAGGGTTTAAAAGCCCTTCTACCAATGTGTCCAATTTAGAAGCTGCATTTGATGCATCGAAACTTGATTCAGATATTGAAATTAAACCTGAATTGTCTGAAGCGATAGTACGTGATTTTGAATGTTTACTCGACTTGCTGCTATGATGAGGGATTAACACTCCTTCTACGAATGAGTCAAATTTAGAAGCTGCACTTGATGCATCAAAACTTGATTCAGATTGTGAATCTGAATTGCCTAAAGAAGTAGTACGTGATTGTGAATGTTTACTCGACTTGCTACTATGATGAGGGATTAAAACTCCTTCTATTAATGAGTCGAATTTAGAAGCTGCACTTGATGCATCAAAACTTGATTCAGATTGTGAATCTGAATTGTCTGAAGCGACAGTACGTGATTTTGAATGTTTACTCGACTTGCTGCTATGATGAGGGTTTAAAAGTTCTTCTACCAATGTGTCCAATTTAGACGCTGCATTTGATTCATCGAAATTTGATGCAGTAGTTGAAATCGAACCTGAATTGTCTGAAGCGATATTACGTGATTGTGAATGTTTACTCGACTTGCTACTATGATGAGGGATTAAAACTCCTTCTATCAATGAGTCGAATTTAGAAGCTACACTTGATGCATCAAAACTTGATTCAGATTGTGAACCTGAATTGTCTGAAGCGACAGTACGTGATTTTGAATGTTTACTCGACTTGCTGCTATGATGAGGGTTTAAAAGTCCTTCTACCAATGTGTCCAATTTAGACGCTGCATTTGATTCATCGAAATTTGATGCAGTAGTTGAAATCGAACGTGAATTGTCTGAAGCGATATTACGTGATTGTGAATGTTTACTCGACTTGTTGCTATGATGAGAGATTAACACTCCTTCTATCAATGAGTTAAATTTAGAAGCTGCACTTGATGCATCAAAACTTGATTCAGATTGTGAACCTGAATTGTCTGAAGCGACAGTACGTGATTTTGAATGTTTACTCGACTTTTTGCTATGATGAGGGTTTAAAAGTCCTTCTACCAATGTGTCCAATTTAGAAGCTGCTTTTGATTCATCGAAATTTGATTCAGATTGTGAACCTGAAGTATCTGAAGAAATAGTACGTGGTTCCGAATTTTCATTTGACCTGCTATTTGAATGTGGGTTTAACACTCCTTCTATCAACGAGTCAAATTTTGAAGCATATCTTGATGCATCGAACCTGGATTCAGATTGTGAACCTGAATTGAATGAAGAGGTAGTACTTGGTTCCGAATTTTCATTTGACCTGCTATTTGAATGTGGGTTTAACACTCCTTCTATCAATGAGTCAAATTTTGAAGCATATCTTGATGCATCGAACCTGGATTCAGATTGTGAACCTGAATTTTCTGAAGAGGTAGTACGTGGTTCTGAATTTTCATTCGACCTGCTATTCGAATGTGGGCTTAACACTCCTTCTATCAATGAGTCAAATTTTGAAGCATATCTTGATGTGTCAAAATTTGATTTAGATTGAGAACCTGAATTTTCTGAAGAGGTAGTACGTGGTTCTGAATTTTCATTTGACCTGCTATTCGAATGTGGGCTTAACACTCCTTCTATCAATGAGTCAAATTTTGAAGCATATCTTGATGTGTCAAAATTTGATTCAGATTGAGAACCTGAATTTTCTGAAGAGGTAGTACCCTGCTATTTGATTGTGGGTTTAACACTTCCTCTATCAATGAGTCAAATTTTGAAGCTAATATTGATTCGTCAGAATTTAATTCAGATGTTAAAATTGATCCAAAATTTTCTGTAGATACAGTACGTGGTTCGGAACGTATACTCGACTCGCTGCTTTGGTAAGAGTTTGATGATTTTCCTTGCGATGACTCATGAATAGAAGCTGAACTAGATTCTTCTGATCTTGATTTAGATGTTAAAATTGAAGCTGAAGATTGGGGAGAAGTAGTATGCGATACTGAACGTATCCTTGTCGAGTCTTGATAATCATAGTGTAACCGCCTTCTTCGCCAAGTACATCTTTGTGCCCATGGATTACAGATTAAATACGAACAACATTCTTCTTGTCTGTGACACTGAAAAAAAAACAAACAAACAAAAATTAAATCAACTCAAACACTTGATAAATTTCTTATCAGACAAATCTGCAACTCAGATTTACTCACGATCATTCCTGGAAGTTTGCAGTTTTTATCAGGGTCAGGTTGTTGCGTCTCCATACACCTCTGTTTATATTGGTTACATACAAGTCTTCCACAACATTGGTCATTTGATAAGCACTTATGTTCCAAACGAATTGAGCAATTAGTAATTTTAGAATAAATTTTCCAAACGCTAAAAATGCATAACTTACTTTGTCTCCTCTCGGTGTACAATTATCACCATTATGCGCGTCAATAATTCGGCTGCTGATACATAAACAAACCACGAAAGTAAAAACTATGGTGTATTTCATTTTAATGGCGTTAGAATATTTAAGTTGCAATATTTTATAATAAGTTGCTTGACTGTAGCAGAATGAAGATCAGAACGTTTACTATACTTCTTTTATAATCAGTTTAAAATACTTCAATGTTTGAGTGCAAGTTTATCATCGCTTTATCAACAATTGTTCTTAAATATTTAGAGATACATGTTTTGAGACATTACTGAACATGTATACATTTATTTAGCACATTTTTTTTTATTTTAATTGTGATCAATTTTCAGCTATCAACAACTATCAATTTACAATGTTCACAAGATTTATTCTCTAGTTTTGAATGAAATCGCAATTGTACACAACAGTTTGCAAATCTTATATTTCGCTCACAATGTAATTTTAATTATTCAAACATTGCACTTTTGTTACCGCAAGAATGATTATTCAAATCATTGTCATATCATTCCGACAAACGTAGATTTAGATATGAAAAATAAATATTTTGTCAATCTGTATTTGCATTGTTTTGAAATCAGACATCCAGAAAGACTATGATTTAATTATTACAATTAAAAAATCGTCATTTTTATTGTTATTATTTCTATCTTTTTTTCTTATTATTAAATTTGTTTTTTTTTTTATTGCGATTGTTAGTCAGTATCAATTAATGGTTTGTTATTTAATTCTACTGTTAACTTCAATTTACAACATTTTATTAGAACAATTATATTAGAACAAATAAACATATCTCATATTATTTTTAACCAGTTTAAGAAAATATATTTAATATTTAGATAAGGGAGTTAAAAACATTGTAAAAATTTAAGTCACAATTGTTGGGGGAAGTTGAAATAGGGTAGGAAGAAGTAAGGAGAAACTGTTAGAAACATGAAAACTGTATTGTTGCATCAATGTTGCCAATCAGAATTGTTTCAAGATTCTCATGTGTAACTTCAGTTTTGAATATCATCATATATTTATTAAAATAGTGTGTGTCATTGAAAATGCATTTGTTTGAATAAAAATGATGTAAGTAATTGTCATCAACGTTGCTTTGAAATTTAAAATTGATTTTTACTTTACTAAAATATCGTAATCATTTATTTACAAAAATATCATTTACATGGTGTACAATTTTTTGTTTCGACTTATGCAGGAATCATTCAATATTATTAAACTTATTATTTTTAAATTCATCTATTGAAAATTGTCCAATTCTTTTCGGATCTTACATCTGCTGGTGTTAGACATTTAAATTCATTATGCGACATTGAATCAAATAGCAGTACTCTACTTTAACAACAGTCTTTTACACTGAGAAAAGTAATCGATTAAAAATTTATATGCCTGTTTAATTTCGTACAATTGGAACAACGTAATTTACATCTTGGCTGTTTTTTGTTTGTACATATCGCTTTTTGAATTAGCAAAATTCGATCAATTGCTAGAATAATCGTTTGACTCTCAATTGCGCTTGATTTCTCTCACATCTCTAAAATACTGGAAGCAAATACATCGTTTTATTTGTAATTTTCATCAAATTGTACAAATATTTGGTAAAAAACTTCACATTGAAACCGGAAGATACACTGATTTCCGGTCCCGGAGTATATCGGGGCGGTATATATTATATTTATAATTAATGAAAAGTTTGAAACGACAATAAATTCCATCACGATCGTTGTGCAAAGGTTACTCTTAATCGTTTAATACAATTGTTGTTGACAATTGTAGTTTACTTATTTGGTATATATTTATCTCGAAAAATTAAAAAGTACATCTTCGAAGCGTATACACTTTCATGTGGGCGGTAGCTAAAAAGTAGGTGCACACACTGACAGCTATACAGCAAAACGACGACTGGACATCGCATTTCACGTTCAAAAACATTATTTGAAATTGTCAAAGTTATTTCGTTCCTTGTATAATTTCTTTTTTTGTATTTGCGATAAATCTTCATCTTAATCAATGTTATTATTTTACTTTTGCGTATCCTACAACTTCTTAACAACGATGAAACATTCAAAAAATTGTTATCCGCCATTCATTCTCGTTCATAATGAGGTCTCCATATTAATGTTCTTGTGCTTATTATCAACGTATCTATTAGTTATGCGCTCGGTATTGTTACTTCTTAGCGTTCTAAGTTCAGGTCTAAGTGGCTCGGATGTTGACCGTGGCTCCGGTCGCTTTAATCGTAACACGTGTTTGCGATCGAAGAAACTTTCGTTTGCTGAGGTTGTTGATGATTGTTCGTCGGTGTTGGACACCACAGCCGACGTTGTCGGCAGCACCTCGTGTCGCGCTGGACTTTCTTGAAGCTCCTGGGACGTCGGTACGTTGGTTCTGTGCACGACTTCCGGGCTGTCCCGGAAAGGCGCGTAACTTACGTTGCTGGCACTGTTTGTAATGAGCGACGTCGCTGAATCGACGCTCGACGCACGATTGTATTTGCCATGAAGGCGAGAGCGCGTCGACGATGCTAAATCTTTTTCAGTAAAGGGCCGTTTTAAACGAACGAAAAACGGATTGATGTTCGTCGATTCTTCGTAACTTGAGGAGTCGTGCAGACTTTTGCTCGTGATGAGGCTGCGACCCTTGAACGGATCTGATGAACATATCTCTTGAATTGGACTGGCAAAGATGAGAGTTCTACAAAAAGTGATATAAACATTTGTAATCAATTAATCCGAGTTTGAACGTTTGTTAATTTATTTATAATATCCACACTTGTTTTTTTTACCTTGATCGTTTACATCTATCATTGATCAAGCATGGACCATTTGTTTCCAGCCTCCCAGGCGTCTTTGGTATAAAAGGTTCCTGCGGCTGATCGTCACAACTGCGACAATTCAAACACAAACACTTGGTCGACTCCACAGGCAATGGGCCATCAAGGTCTTTGCAACTGTCCAACAATCGATTCGGATCTTGACCGTGTGCCAAACTCTGTAGCTCCTCTGTCGTCACTAGCGTGTACCGTCTGCGATTGTGTTTGAGTATTGACTTCAAGCAGTGGTACGTCTTCGATGTCGGCATTCGTTTCACGATGTTACTCGCTGTCTGGTTTTTGAAGTCGGGATTCTTCGGGATGGCTCCCTTACAGGCACCGTCCGACGATGTCGACACATAAGTACTCATCAGGGGACGATTCTTCGTCACGTCTGTCCTGGCTGGACGCGATCTGGGATTCAGCAGCTCCGGTTCGTCGTTCTCCAAGATGTTCGCCAGACTTCGACCGTTCGCGTACGCCAGCCGGGTTGGAACCTCTGCGAATTCGGCACCGCTTCTCAAATTGGGCTCTGAAATTTCTCGCACCATCGCACGGTCGATCTGAAAGTTTGGACAAAATAATTTGATTATCTAACTTTAGGTTGTTTGAATGATGTAATTGAATGATGGTTTGATATCATACCTGAACAAAGTTTGTACTTTTACGTTCTGGATGGCAGGTTGCAACCTCGCTACCATCAGCCAAATCGGCGGACAAATTGAGAGTACAATTGGAACAGTTTGTACAAAAGTTGTTTTGCGATTCGGTTTGATTAGAGTGCTCCTTTTCGTATTGCTGTACCTGAGTCGCGTTAGTGTTGCAGATGTCGTTTCCCTTTTGTCCGTCGCTCGTGCTGTTGATAGGCTTCTCGCTGGTTCCAAGATGACACTGACATCCGCAGTTGGCGATATCACAATGAGACTTTCGTCTGGGGTGTAGCGTTGAATGTTGAATCGCGTAATTCAAGTCTTGTGCGCGTTCGTAGAGCAAAGCCTCGGAATAACTAGGCACTATTTCGTACTGAGTTGAGTCGTTTTCATTGTACGTCGCGTTTACGTTCACAGTTGACGAAGTCGGGTCCATCAAAAGCGCCTCGCTATAACTTGGCGCCAACATGTAGGAACCCGGTGCGCTTAATTGGCTCGCCGAAGTATGAATTTGAACACTTGACGGAGTATCATAATTTATTCCAAACAATTTTGTTATCTAAAAAGTGACAATCAAATTACATTTTAAATTCAATGTTATAATTGAATAAATGAATTATTTATTTTGTTTCATTAAGTTGAAGCTTGATTTTCGTACCTGATAATCAACATACTGAGTTTTGTATTCGATGATTATCCTAAGTGGCCAGCTCAATAAAAGAGCGCTGAGAAACCAATAGACGTAAGAGTTGGTGAACCAAGGATTACCAAGGACTGCTACCAATGTGATTGGATTAAAATTGTAACCGAGATCCAATCCTTCTCTCATTTCCATATAATCGTCGCTAAATTCCTGCGGTTGCAATTTAATATGAAAACTTGAATGTTCGTTGAAAGATTGAGATAAGGCATTGTAACAAGGTGTGTGTTGTGTATGCACTTCTAGGTCGAACTCTTATACCTGTTCACAGAAAAAACGTGATCTTGCTTCTTCAAATTCCGTCGCTGACCTAACGTTGGAAAATGCGAAACCCTTGGTCAGAGTAATCTTTGTTATTGGAACTCCGGGGTCGAGAATCAGATCTTTACTGATATCTTTAACGCCGCAGTAATCGTAAAAGTAAAATGACGTTGCTGCGTGGGTGTTCACTCTCTCGTAATATACCTTTATGAAAAATAAACAAATAGAGTACAAATTAAACAAGTTCAGACAAAATGTATAGTTAATTAAAACAAATTCATATTTCTTTTCAATAAAACGTGAACGTGATCTGATAATGTTATAATCGAATAGTCGACAATTAGTCCAGGTCAATATTTTGCGCCAAATTTCGTTATTCCGTGTAACTTGAAAACGACGAAATTTCCATTATATTCTTTATTAATTTAGTGAGTCACTTCGACGCTCGTTATATTTCGCAACCAGGCATCGAATTCACATCAGTCGCAATTAATTGAAAGCGTAAACAAGAGAGCCCATCAACGCGCTAGGGATGGCAAGTGCTTTTTTTTTTTTTTTTAATTTTAAAAATAGCAAACATGCAGAGAAGTCGGGGTGCAATTGAAGTCGTACTTGAGTGGTCGTATAATTATCCCCGTTTCTGTATCGAGTGATCTGTCGTTTCCGTCTCACGTAATGATAGGAAATTGCTTTCCACCAAATTGTTGGCTGTGCTAGTTTCAATTGTGTCAGCTTCGCCAAAACTCCGTTCTGACTTTCCGCGTGCAGGAGATCGATTCTAATTGGCGAGTGATAACACTCGACCAAGTACACCAAATACAGCATCCCCATGAATGCAACCTGTACAACAATTGCATTGTTCTACAATTAAAATTCTAATTTGCATTGAATAATTTAAAACATTTAAATTATGTCGAAGATTAAAAATTTAACAGAAGAAACATATTATATGAAACAAAGTTTTGATATTCAAAATTAATGAATAATTTTGAGATTTTGTGGTTAAAAACTTACGGGTATGTAGATGTAACCATCGTCACAAGGGGAGACATACTTTTCATTTATAACTGGATGAGGAGTAAAATCAGTAACAATCTGCAAAGACGAAACTTTGTTTAATTAAGTTTGTAGGGTCTGAAATTAAGTTCGGATCACTTATTTTGCAATTATATTTAACAACACAATTATAAACAATTTGAGTTGGAATAAAGTTATGCAATTTTTTTTCTCGTTTTGTATAAATGTAATTATACTGTGCTCGTGAAATTTAGAAGTTGGAAAAAATACTTTTATTGGCACAAGCATTGTTAAAGAAGTAAAAAATGTATAGATATTTCGAAAAGTCGAAGAAATATAAACAGAATGAACAATTCAACATCAGATAGATGTGCGATATATGACTATAGAAACAAAAAGAACCGAAATCGATGCGAAAAATTGAACTGCAAATTTTTTTGTATTGTTTCTCATATTCGTAATGAAACGTATCATGAGAATTCACTTTACATATATACTGAAAATACGATATTACCTGAAATTTCTATTGTTACAAAGAAAACATCAATTTATTGATTCAAAATTGATAAAGTCTTCGTTTCGATTGATAAAATGAAATATCTTGTTTTATGAAACCTGATTTTCTGCGAGGTATTCGTTCATTAAATTTTACAGTTTTAATTGAAAAAAACTTCAAGAGTAAACATATTTCACTCAATTTTGTTTCATTACTCGTTTTAAATTTGAATGCTTGCTTTGGTGCTGAAAAAATGCATAAAAACTATTTAACAAACAGTAAATTAGAATCTATCGTAGAGGATACGTGAAATTGGACAATGAAAAAAAATGTTCAAACTGTTTAGGTACATGAAAATACGATTATAGCAGGTGGCAACTAATCAGCAGAGGCATGGTGATCACAAGCACTATTTATATCCACATTTGAGTGAAAATAAAGAGACCAGGGAAAATAAAAGTGATAAAATTTATCAACAGCAAAATTACTTTTTTCTGGAATGAAAAAGGAAAAAAATGGAACAAGTAATTAAGAACGCAATTCATGAAGAATTTATAACCATGGAAGAACAAATTATTTCCATAAATATGTTAAAAACTTAGGTAGAAAAACAAATTAGCAATTTAATTTTCATACACCCTGAGAGCATCGCTTTTAAAAAACATCTCCTTTAGTTTCGCCCTATAAATTGTACTGGATGTGCCAGACGTTTAGAGAGGTCAGATAGTTTATATACGAAATCTAATCACCATACCGCTGACTCGATTATCGCAGCAAATTTAATTTACATGTTAACGACAGTGTCAAAATAATTTAGAATGAATTGTGCAGACCTTCGTAACAATAGCGCATCTACACCATGTGACGGCTGCTAGGCATCCGTAAATCAACACGGACAAAACCAAACATTTACAGTTAACTTCTTTTTGCAATGCACCACAAAATGTTTGAGGGATAGATTTTTGCTGAAAAGTTATGCAAGGAAGATTAATAGCAGAATAAAGAAGTAGAATCCAAACTCTGAGATTCAATGACAAGTATTCAATGTCTCATTTGAGAGGAACAAATGAATACCAGAAAAAAAAGAAAAAAAAATGGTTTGACAAAAAATGATTTTGAAAATTCTTTTAGAGCTTTTTTTAAAGCTTTTGTTTTTGATACTCACTTCTTCATTATCACGATTCATGTTTGATCTCACTTTCTAAGTTGAGCTGTTTTTCAAATTTGCTATATAAAAAAATTGATTTGTGCCATTGTCGTTTAACGTCCTTACCCTCACCATTCTGGTTGTTTAATCTGTAAATTTGCACAAAGGTCTTAAATTAGCAAACTGGAAAATGGAACAAAAAATGAAAAAATTATTTATAATAAATAATGAATAAAAATGTGTATATAACAAATGTTCGAAATCGTGTGAAACAAATTCGTTTACTCACTTCAGCGAACGTTTTTATGCATGAAGTTTTTATTTTAACCAAAAACAATGTTTAGAAATGAATTATATAGAAGTACGTTTTTTCGTGATAGCTTGAATCGCGAGACAAGTGTTTTCTTCTCTTGTTAGGTGTTCATCCGAATAAGACATTCAAAAGGAGAGTTGTTTTTTTAATTGCAGTAAAACTGCACATTCAAGAAAAGCGTATAATTTGCTCGAATGAAAGAAAACCAAAAAAAAAAAAAACAACCACATGAATAGTTTCTTAATCAGACCAAATTGAGGGTTTTAATTTACGAGTAAGATATCATTTTCTTTTGAAAATGCAGGGTGTCTTATTTTATTACACTTCGCAATATCTCTGTAATTGATAGCGTACCTTATTAACAAGTGAAATAGTGAAGGTAAATTCTTACATAATTTATAGTGAAATAATCTTCTAATTCAGATGACGATTACAAAAATAATAAAAAAAACTGGAGTTTTAAATTCGACTTGAATTCAAGATAAATTTGGAAAAACTAAGACTTCTGATCTTTTCATGACGGGCACTGTTAAATATTTGTCAAGATTTTGATTCTGTTTCCTTCAAATAAAGCAAAATGAATTCTTCATTTTGGCACCCTTCCAAGCCAATCGATTTATTTTCATACAAATATATCATTATTATTTGAAATAACTTTTATTTGGAACAGTGAAAACCATTTATCGCTTAATTTTCCTTATTTTTCAATCTCACTGAAAAATAAATTCACGATGGTTATTTGAAAAAAAAATTGGATACAAATTCCAAAATATTTAGTGAATCGTACCTGATTTGCAATTTTTCATTTTTATTCAACAAATTTGATTTAGAAGTAATTTTTGGATTGAACGAGTGATGAGAAGGACGAGAACCTTGTTATCCTCGTAAATAAAACTTGTTATAGCTGAAATGGAAATTGTAGCCTTGAAAACGAGGTTTTCTGAAATGTTTCTAGTAAAAATAAAATAAGAAAAATGAAAGAAACAAAATTTAAAACAGGATGAAAAATAATACATTAAAAAAAAACGTTTGAAAAGCAGGCACGTTAAAAATATTCGAACAAGGATTTTATAAGCTGACATGAACATTTTGCACTGATTCGGTTGAATCAATCGAACGATATTCACGAACTCTCGCGTATAAACTTGATAATAGCGCGAAAATAATTTTCACCGTGATCTCAGGTAACTGAAAAATTATATCATTGAGGGCGACGTACCTCTTCTTTTACATCTTACGCCTAACGAACTTTCCAGCTGATCGTACAAAATTCTGCGTGAGTCTTGAAATACGGCGTCCGTATCATATTTGGTCGCGAGCAATGGCAACCGACTGGATCGAAGGGGTGGATCCGCCCTCGATGAAAGCTCGAGGGTGACTAAAGTACGTCAGTAATACTGCGCCTCTCTTGTTATAGGCAACTATTATGAATACCCCGGCGTATCATTCGGATTTATAATTAAAATTCTTCACGATTTGATTTTGTTTTGCATTGAGGGTAAAATATTTTTTTAATTAAAAACAGATTTTTATGAGTTGTGAATTTGAAAAATAGGTAAATCAAAAATTTTTTTTAATAATACAGTATGTCATCTAATGGGCTATAAAAAGTATTTGACATTAAATAAAGAGCGGATCTTGTTTATTCGTTTTTTTATTTATTGCTAAATTGGATAGAAAAAATTATCCTTCAAGAAATAACAAAGGTGATTTTTTTTTAATCTTTTGAATAAGCTTTAATGCAAAAATGAAAGTATTTAATTAAGACAAATGTTTGAAAATGCTTTTTTAATACATTACGCAATTTTATTTTTTGATTTGTATAATTTGCATCTGCAATGATAAACTGAATAATTGTAACTGTTTCGGTCGGCCGATAAACTACCTTTCACGGATTCAGAAAATTTCTTCTTGTTATACTGTCGCCATTGAAGAACCAAACACTTTTAGCCAGTACCGACTGGCAATACAAATTGTAAAACGAAAAAATTATTGATTCATAATTTGAAATTATTTTGTATTAAATTGTTTTATTTGTTATACTGAATTAGATAATTTTTTAATGTAATTAAATTAAAAATAAAAATTAAATTAAAATAAAAATACTTGAGTACAAATTGAGTTGAGTATTGTTAAAAAGATTCGGTTTTTTATTAAAGGAAATTTTTAATAAATTATTATGAATAGACAAGATTTGTTTCTTTATTATAATATGCCGTTTTCATACAAATTACATTTGACCTTAATAATTACAATGAGTTTTCTTGTTTTTATTTGCTGACAGAATTTGTGTAACGATATGTATACTATCATGGCTATTCTGAAATTTTTTTTTATTGTAGCAAATTGAAACAACTTAATTGAAAAAAATATATTGTTATAACGACAAAATCGACTTTTATCAAGGAACACGCGTTTTCAAACGTTTTTAAACACATTTTAAAATCATCGACTCAGAAAATTCTTGAATTTCTGATAAACTTTGTCGTTGTTTCCAATAACTTTTTCTAAATTCAGCTTTTTTCATCTTTAAAACTTTTCAGGATCAATTTATAGATTAATTTTCTACAGTTGTCATAACAACATATCTTTTTCAATACATTTCATTGATCACAATAGTTTGTATAATCAAATTATCTTGACAATTTGGAATTTTTATTTTTCATCACTTTTTGTTTTCTTTCTTTTTTTTTTTTTTTTTTTCATAGAAACAATGTTTTCATTTTTACATGATGACATAATAAACGAATAAACAACGTTTGACCTTTCATTTATTACAATAATACATAGGCCCTTTTGAATATGTACAAAGTAAGTTCACATGCTACGCATATGTTTTCGATTTTACAAAGAGTTGTTCTTTTTTTTCATTTACAGTGAATGAAAGTTGAAAAAAAAAATATTACAAATACCTTAATTGTAACGAATCGGACTCATGGCAAGCACAAATGAATGTCAGTCAAAATGTTACATGAATTCACTAAATCTAAACAAATATGATTACAAAATATAAATTTCGATAATACTAACGTTAGGTAAGTGTCGTTTTGTACAATTAAAAGTAGAATGGAATCATGGAATAACCTGGACTTCGAAAAAGAATGGAATATGTTAGATTCGTTAAATTAATACAAATTCAATGGACAGCGAATTGAAAAACGTTATTCTAATATAGAATAATGTTTGTGTCTGCAACTTTGTCTCCTCGTTCACATCATAGAAACTGATTAAAGCATGGTAATACATCAAGATATATTTATCAAATTCACCCTGTTTCATCGTCAGCATCAATTTGTATAATTTGTGCTCAAAGATCAAAGTTGAAAATAACAATGGTTCTCCGCGCAGAACAGGAACATAAAAAATTACTTTTTTCTTTCTTTCTTTCTCTCTCTCTCTCACTCTCTCTCTCATTATAAAAAAATTATAAAAACTTATCGGTTAGGGTTATTTATTTACACCTCGTCCGGAGGATGTTGTCATATGAGGGACAACACAGTCGCAAATTATATCACTCAGAAAGTGGAATGGGCTGCAATTTTTCAGTTGAAAATGATCTCGGCTTTAATAAGTGAACTTGTCATTGATCAGTCATACGAAAAATGCCTCCACCCTTTATGGCGCTTCAAATAACAAGATTGGCAGTTTGACATGTCTCGAATAGAGAAGTAGTAGTAAACAGTACGATTGGTCAGACCGGTGTAAAAAACGTCGACATGTAAAATGTCCGAATTCAAAAATGTTTTCATATTATTTACAAATTTCGTAAGGGATTTGAATGGCGTATGACTTTATTGATAATGAAAGTATGAAAAGCGGCAGTACTTTTGTTTCACCAAGCAGTCTTTTGTAGAGAGATATATAGTTAACGGCGAGTTACAAATGATGTGAATCTGATAGCTTCACGTGTGCCCTGTGTGGTGTGTATGTGAAATGAATGCAAAATAAAATGCGATGTCTCGTTATGGTAAAAGGAGTATATGCCACCATTTGATACAAAATTGTTTAAATGTTAACATTACGATCATCCTGGTAATAGTTCATAGTTTCATGATTCGATCATTGTAAAAACATTATTATCATCACAGTAAAAATATTGTATATCTTTTTTTTTTCTTTCATTTCTTATCATAAATATTAATTGCACGTACTGCGCGCAGTCGCACGAAATACCGAAAGCGATACACTTTGTCATTCGTTTCTCATAAATACTGATTCAAACTTACACCGGATTCAACTAAGAATACAACTCGACCTTTTATACAGAAAAACATTTGTACAAAAAGATAATTAACACTTGGACCAATTTCCAACGACATACGAATTCAAGTACCTAGAATTTTTCATTAAAAAACAAAAAAAAATAAATTACAAAATCAAAAAAGAAAAAAAAGGGCGAAGAACTGAACCGCATCATAAAATGTATCGCTCGCACACATACACATTCGCTCAGTTTTGTTATTCTTGTTCATACAATTTTTGTTCACAATTCGATTAATTTGTCGCTAGGTAAAAATTGTTTCACGCACTTCTCAATTCGCTAGAGAAATAAATAATTCGAAATTGATTTCAAAACAAATCAATCAAGTTTTTTCTTCATCGTTTAACGCGCGCGCGCTCCCTGTCCTTAAAAAAAAATGTGAAGCTGCCTGGACAGGAATGCAATTATGATAACTATGTACAAAATTTATCTCATTAATATTTTTCATATTTATATTATAAACATCGGGCGACAAGAGCAACGGCTGGGGCACCGACGGGGTCGGTTGACTCGATCTCTGTTCGTCACACCGACGTCTGGGTGATGCCGTTGCCCGATATCCATATGCGACCGTTGCTCTTCTGATCCGGGGTTTCAAACTCGGAGTCATCGATTTCACAGAGGTTCGTGGAGAGGTCGCTGTTGCTATTAGCACCGCCGAGCAACGAGTTGCGCTCTTCGAGGGTGGTGATGACTGAGCCGATCTCGTCCACGTCGTCGCCCTTGTGACATCGGTTACGTCGAGTGCTCGGAAAACCGTAAGGCACTACGTCTTCTTCTTCGTCAGATTCGAGAGTACTCAGGCGACCGTTCAATGGGTTCGCTTCGCTTTCGATGTCCGTGTGAATGTTGTAGTGAGGCAGGTACGAATTCGGGTGCCGCAGGTAACTCTCCGAGTCCTTGTACTTGTACTCGCCCTCGCCACCGCTGTCCAGAGGATTCAGACGTTGCATCTCCGAACAGCGATAGTGCTCGGAAAATTCGGTGTTACATTCGGAGTCGCCCACGTATTCTGATTCTTGATCTTCGTTTAGGGTTTCTATGTCTCTGGTTGGGTCCACTGAGTTGTGTACTAAAACAAACCAATTTTTTGTTAGCAATTTATTCATCTCTTTTAGCAATTAAAGAGAGACTGAAATAAATTTCCAACCCTACCATCAAATGGTAACAAAATGTCAGTATATTTAAATTGTTTAAAACTTTTTTTGGACCATTTGATCGTGGGATAGAAATTCAGTTCAACCTTCCCATAATAAAAGTAGGGAGATGACTTACAAAGAGGTATTTGATGAGTGTTTGATTCGTTACTCTCGTTACTGTGAAAGCTGGACGAGTCAGGAACCTCACTTCCAGGCACTTCCGTGATATTCGGCAGTGGATTTTGGCTGGGCCTAACCCAGTCTGAACAGTCCCAATGATACCCTAAAAACGTTGTAGAAAATAACTGTACTTGTATAGAACAAAGTAACTACATTTTTTGTTTCATCTTTTCTTCTTTTTTTTTTTTGTTTTTTTTTTTTTTAATTAATTAATTATTGTATGTAAGTTTGTAACAAGAAAGTTGAAACACAAGATTGAAAAGTAATGATTGGACCAAAACTCATCTATTTATAGTTGTTTGAACTCAGAGAACTTGAATGTTACAGCATTTGTGAGAAGTACAAGCAACAAACAAAAGTCGGTACAGACAAACGGCCGAATAAACAAATTTAAAGCGGTTCCATTTAAAGCAGAGAGAAGTTCTGTAACTCACCACCGACAAGTCGAGGGTCATCCTCATTCGACGAAAGCGACGTTATCGAAATTCCACCTCCATGAGGCGTCCGTCGATTGGAATTTAATAGAAGTCCTCCAGTGGACAGCTCGGGTACCACTGGACTCGCTCGTTTCAAGTCTGTTAGTGCATACACAGTACACGAGTTTGTTAATTTAATGATAGAGACAATCGAGAGTTTTGAAATTTGTCATTTTTCAAGCATTAACAAAATAACAGTTACAAGAAAAGTAAACAATTAAAATCAAGAAAGGAAGAATCAATGTTAGTTGAAAATTCAAGTAATCTAACGTATGAACAAATAATAGCAAAGTAGAAAAAAGCCTGATGGAATTGCAAAAACAACAATTTTTTTTTGTTAAATGCAAAAAAGTAACATTTTCTTGTGTATTGATTTAACGTCACTTACCATTTTTGATTTTCGTCGTTTGGTCGGTTATGAACGATGCGAGTTGCATTTGTTCTTGCCACGTAGTTGGCTTGTGAAGGCTGTCTGCATCGCTGCCAGTGGTGTTGCCAACGACTGTGTTTGTCAATCCTAAACTTGGCGGTGGAACGGGAGTGTTGCGGTTCAGATTGCGAAGGTAATCAGGTGGGAAATTTTCGAGCTCGTCGCCGGCACTTCCGTAGCTGCGCAGAGTGTCCAAATTATTAAGGGTCACTGCAGCAGCATTGCTATAAGCTGTCGGGTCTGTGTTAGAACTGGGAGTGTAAGATGCCGGGCGTGGCGGACACTGAGGAGGTTCTCTCTGAAATAGGAAAAGAAAAAAGATTAATATCATAATAAATTCTGAAAAAAAAAAAAAAAAAAAAAACAGAAACAAACTCAACAAATAATAGTAATAAAGCAATTTGTTTTTCGTACCTGTATAACTTCTACATTACTAAGTTTTGATATTCGTTTGAAGTCATGATCGTCCAATCTGGTTGAATTGGAGTTCGACACGATCTTCTTCCTCTTCTCCTTCTTCTTGTGGATCCTGTTTCTCATCCTCCGTTTCCTGCACTTTCGAATCGTCACAAAGATGACGATGAAAAAGATGTTGGCCAGCACAGCGATTCCTATCCACATGAGCTGTTCCATGGTCAAGTTCGGTAGAGGAATCAGAGTGTTCGGGAACGACACGCTGCAGTTCATCCCGCTCATGGCATACGTACAGATACACTGATAAGTCCCGTACTCATTGATGCAAGTGCCGCCGTTCTCGCAGGGTGACTTTTCGCACTCGTCAATGTCAGTCTCGCACCTCTCCCCAGAGAAACCCTTCCTGCACTTGCAGATCGGGCCGCTGTTGCCCTCCTCGCAGTCTCCTTTGTTCCGGCAGGTGTTTGCCTTACAGTACATCCCGAACTGACACCGTTTCCCCGTTAGACTTGGGGCGCACTCGCAATAGAAATCATTGCCCAGCGGCACCTCGTGACACTTGCCTCCATAGAGGCAAGGCGACGAGGCGCAGGGATCGGAGTCGATCTCGCAGGTCGACCCACTGAACCGATCGAGACAGTGGCACTCGAAGCTCCCGTCCGAAGTTTCCTTGCAGGTACCTCCGTTGTGACAAGGCTGGGATCCGCAAGAGCCTTGAGGTACGAGGAAACCGTTGTCGCAGCTGAAGTCCACTTTGTAGAACCCCTTCAAGGTCACGGCGTTATTGCCGTTAGGAAGCAGCACCGACTTTGCCAGCACGATATCAGCCATGCAGCCGATGAAACCTCGCTGAGGATTTTCTGTACTCTTGATGGTCGACATCTGCTTGACCTCTGCACCGAGGTACAGGTCATCCGAGTCCAAGCTCAGAATGTCGTAACTCCCTTTCGCAGAGCCCTGGGCCGTGTGGATCTGATCGACCTTGAGGATGGCTATGTTGTTCTTTCGCTCGAGCTCGATCTCGTGCCAGTGACCGTCGCTGATGTACAGGGAACTGACCTTAACGACACCCTCGCCACTGCCCAAGTCAAAGCGGTACTGGACCACGCCGTTCTCGATCTCCAGGATGTTGTAGTCGATCTTGCCCGCTGCGTACATGAGGTTGCCCGACAGCTGCATGGTTCGAAGCTTCAACGAGAAGCTCAGTTTGTTCTCGATCGTGTCTTTGACCACGGACTTGTTGATTTTGTATTTGACGTAACTTTTGCCGCTGAACGAGATAGGGCTCTGCGGGTTGTAGCAAGTGCTGTCGGAACACCTGGTCGCGTCGAGTTTGCAGTTAGGACCGGTGAAACCCTGCGGACACTGACAAGAGTAGCCCTGACTGGTGTAGTCGGGAATGCAGATCTCATTCTTGTGACAGGGCTCGTAGGCGCACTTGTTGGCCATCATCTCGCACCGATCGCCGGCGTAACCCTGCTTGCAGTGGCACTCCATGGTGTGCTTGTGCTTGGGCGACACGAAACTCATCAGGTCCGTAAGAATTGGCGTGGTCTCCTTGACATCGAGCACGATTTTGTCTTGACAGTCGCCGTTCGCGCAGTACAGCTTGGTGCACTTGAGTCGCACTATCTCCTCGACCACCAACTTCGTCGACTCCTCAAGAGCCTCCACGCGCTGGTTCAGCGCTTCCCTCACCACTTCGGACGAGAAGAACGGGTCGATGAGGTTCATCGGGCTCACCTTCACCGCAAACAGAAGGTCCAGATCGTTGTGGACGGTTTGCCTGATGGCTCGCGACCGAACGGTGTTCAGTTCCTCCATCGACGGTTGGATGCTGATGATCACGACGTCCTTCAGCTTGGTGTTCAGAGCGTGTCGGACGGTTCGGATGAAGCCCTTCCGGTGGCCCGTCAGAAAGTTCTCAGGACTCACGTCCCGGAACCGCACTATCACAGAGTTTTCCAGCATCTTCTCCGGGATGAGGTCGACGATGACCTTGACCGTGGAGTAGGATATGAACTTACTGTCGGTGACGCTCACGTTCACGTAATACTCCCCTACGTCGAGGCGTGGAAGAGCCACGAGAGTGCCGTCCAGCTGGTTGATCTCAAAGAGGTTGGTGTTGGGCAAGGAAGGAACGAGGTCGTAAAGAAGAGTGTCGTACTGATCCTTATCAGATGCGTGCACTCGGCCAATCGTCCCGCCAGGGAACTCGTCCTTGAACGAATTGATGGTTACCTCCAGTGGCGTTATCACTGGCGGGTATTGTGATTCTTCGATGACCTTGACCACCACCCAGGCGTCGGAATACAAAGGCGGACTTCCGTTATCAAAAACACGAATGTGCAAGGTGTATTTGTCCTTGACTCGGTTGTTGAATTTCGTCGCTGTGCGCAAGGTGCCGTCCTTTTCCAGTCGGAAGTAGTTGCCCTCGTTGCCGGAACGGAAATCGAACGTATAGGGATCGGCGTTTGGCGAGACGTCTGCGTCGGAGACAGTAAACTGGAGGATCGGGTGACCGATTTGTTTGTCTTCTTGGACGACGGTGGTGTAGTTCGTTTGGGAGAACATTGGAGGATTGTCATTAGCGTCGATCACTTCCACATTGACCAGAACAAAGTTGGACATCGTTGGGATTCCATTGTCCCGGGCGTGAACCTCAAGTACGTAGTTTTGTACCTGAAGCAAACAATTGTTTAAGCGAGATTGGCTTGTGCATTCAATGATGAATTCAAATTGATTAATTATTAGAAAAGCTTGCTTACAGTTTCTCGATCCAATGGCGCAGCCACAGTGATCTCGCCAGTTTTTTCGTCAATGGAAAACTGCTTCAGTCTGTCTCCCCGTTCGATGCTGTATGATATCATGCCATTTTCTCCGCTATCAAGATCGTTTGCGCTTATCTAAAATAAAAATCAACCAAATTTATTATAACTGACTAAAAAGAAAAGACTATAAAATGAACCGTAGCAAACTTATCGGTACTTACAGTCACCACATAACTTCCAGCCGACGAATCCTCTCGTATGGTCGCCTTGTAGGAATTTTCCGTGAACACTGGTTGGTTGTCATTGCTGTCCGTGATGGTAACGTTGACTGTCGCGTGATTGCTCAACGGAGGAACTCCTCCGTCCACAGCCTGAATAGTCAGATAATAATCCTTCGCTCGTTCGTAATCCAGCTGCTCTGCTATTGAGATGATTCCACTTTTCGTATCAATCTTAAACTTTTTGTGCTCGTTGCCTCCAACGATCGAATAATAAATCTCAGCGTTCACTCCTGTATCCTTCGAGGTCGCCAGGACCTTAGTTATCTCAGTCCCGACCGGATTAACTTCCGGTACCTGTACATAGTAGAGTTTTGTCGCGAATTCCGGCGGATTGTCATTGATATCCTGTACATTCACTATCAGACATGCAACACTCGAGAGTTGCGGGGTGCCTTGGTCGGTTGCTTGGATGGACACGTTGTACATCGCTTTGGTTTCCCGATCGAGAGGTTTCGTCAAGGTGATGATCCCACTGTCGGAGGCTACAGTGAACTGGTCGTTGGCATTGTCGATGAACTCGTACCGTACCTTTCTGTTGATCCCTATATCGTCATCTGTCGCGTGCACTTTCGTCACCAAAGTTCCAATTTTCACATCCTCCAACAAGGTGGCGCTGTACTGTTGCATGGTGAATCGCGGTGGATTGTCATTGAGATCAGAGATCAAGATCTCCAATAAAGAGGAGCATTCCCAGGCCGGTTTGTCTCGGTCCTGGACGTGCGCCCTCAGAGTGAATCTTGCCTGAGCTTCTCTGTCAAGAGGTCCGACGACCTTCAGCACGCCGGTCTCTTTGTCCAGGGTGAACTTTTCGCTATTCGTGCCGGTGAGATAGAACCGAAGTTTCGCGTTGGGCTCGTCATCATAATCCGTCGCCAGGACCGTCAAGACGTACGTTCCAGGGTGGGAACCTTCGGAGAGGATCTCCCTGTAACGATACTTCAGGCAGTAGGGTGGATTGTCGTTGACGTCCATGACCTGGATGATGACCGTTGTCTCAAATACGAAAAGGCCGTCGGTCCCCACCACAGTCAGCTCGTAACGGTCCACAGATTCACGATCCAGAGGTTTCGACACGTAGACCTCGCCCGTTGACCTGATCTGGAACTGGGACCTTGGATCGCCGCTTGTTATATAGAAAGCACACGGATTCACCAACTCGTCCTTGTCCACCGTCGAGAGAGTCTCGACAACAGTGCCAGGAAGTGCATCCTCACTCACAGTCGTTTCGTATTTATCATTCTTAAAAGCTGGGGCATGGTCGTTGTAGTCCTTGAGTTTCAAATTCACAGTCGTTCGGGCGAAATGTTTCAGATTGCCATTGTCAATCGCGATGACCTGGAACTTGTACTCTGGTTGTTTCTCCTTGTCGAGAGGCACGAGAGTTGAGATCCATCCGGTGTAGGTGTCGACGGTGAAGACGTTGGCCAACTCGCCGATGTCCGAACCAAACGAGTACCTCACTTCTCCGTTGCTGCCAAGGTCTTCGTCGTGAGCTGTGACCCTTAAGATGGAAGTTCCCTCGTTGACGTTCTCAGCAACCTCGATGTTGTAGGGATTGCTCTCGAACACTGGCGAGTGATCGTTTTCGTCCAGCACGTGCAGAGATATCTCGGCGAGGGCTGTTAGAGGTGGACTTGAATCTGTCTCTGCGAGCACGCCTATCAAGTAACCATCCCTGGCTTCTCGGTCCAGGGGAGATGACAAGGCGATCTGACCGGTCTGGTCGATTGAGAAGGGCAGGGATTCCTCTTCGTAGGACACGATACGATACTTCACAGTCATGTTTGTCACAGTTTTCAACCGGGTTACCACGGTGCCCACCGAGGATGCCTCGGAGATGAAGAACTTATCTTCCTTCCTTTCAAAAAGTGGAGGAGTGTCCTCGGGACTCATCACCAGGATATCTAACGGAGCATCGGCGTGTTGCTGAGGTGTACCTTTGTCCTCCGCGCGGACGAACAGTTGAAACAACTGGTTTTCTGTAAACAAATTTAGAATTAGAACCAAGAAATTTAATATTGAATAGTTATTTTATTTTTCTTTTGAGGAAGATTAAAAGAATTTACTCACTGTACGATTGTGCACTTTTGGATAAATAAATTGCCCCAGTATCTTTGTCAATTACAAACAAATCTTTGGCATCCGATGTCTGTTTCTCTAGAGGCAGTGAGTATTCAATCTTGGCTCCATCCCCCTCGTCTGCGTCCGAAGCTTTGACTTTCAAGAACGGTGTTTTAATTGTTAGGTTGCTGTTGATCGAAGCTTTGTACTCCTTGAGCAAAAATGTTGGAGCATTGTCGTTGACGTCCTCGACTTTGACTCTCACGTTCAAAAATCCCGACTTGCCACCAGAGTCGGTCGCCATCACCAAGATCTCATACATCCTTTTGTGCTCGCGATCCAGTGTTTTCTTAGTCGTTATCTCGCCCGTTATTCGATTGATGTCAAAAATCTCCTCCATCGTGTTTGAAGGGATTGAATAAACAACCGAGCCGTATTCGCCAAAATCTTCATCCGTTGCAACAACAGTGGTCACCAGATGGCCAGCGTATTGATTTTCCAGCACGGTAACTTCTATAACTGGATTCGCGAATTTTGGACTGTGCTTATTAGATGGAATAATTTCGATCTTCATTCGGGTGAAGCTCGTGTACACACCATCGGTAACCGAAACGTTTAACACGGCGAGCTTCTGCTCGCCGAAATTCTGCATGTTTATCAATGTGATGATGCCGGTTGACTGGTCAATGTTGTATGTCTGCTGCTCATTTCCCCCGACGATTGTGTACGTTAGTTTATCGTCCACGAAATCCGGGTCACTCGCGGATACCACTGTAACGAACTGGCCCCTCTCCGCGTCTTGTGACAAAGAACAGGAATACGACGGCTGCTCGAATTTAGGTGGATTGTCGTTCATGTCCACAACTGTCACCCAGACGTGGGCCGTGCTCGATAAGCTCGGCACTCCACGATCCACCGCCAGCACTGTGAAATGATGGGAATCAAACTCTTCGTAGTCCAATGATCTTTTGAGATATATCGTTCCATCTTCTGGGTCGATGTGGAAGAGATCGTTGCTATTGTAGGTGTCGTTTTGAATGTAGTATCGCACTTTTTGATTGATATCTAAACACAAGCAAAATTCATCAAACTAAATGAATAAGTGAAACCAATTAAATAGAAGTGTAACAAATAAATATTTAAACAAGATTTGAATAATAATTGAATACTGTTTTGAAACATTTTTGTTTAAATAACAGACTTGGACCTGTCAGATCCATACACGTCAAAATTGATTGAACAAAAATTTGAATCATTATGTACCTGTGTCGTTGTCCTTAGCTGTAACCTTGAGGACAGAAGAGCCAAAGGGTAAAGCTTCAGAAACGGATATGTTGTAAGAATCCTGTGTAAATTCTGGCGAACAGTCGTTAACATCAAGCACAAGTATACTGACGAGGACTTCTGCGTAGATGCCGGATACACTGTCAGTGGCTCTAACAGTCAGTTCGTATTGAGTCTTTTGTTCATAATCCAGTTCATCCACCACGTAGATAACACCTATGCAGACGAAAGGCGCATGAATAAAAATGTAAATTCGTCGAGGTGGAAACAAAAAACGAATGCATTTCAATAAATTGCATCTTATTTGCATAATAGTTGCGACACGCATTTGCGAGATGCCATTATCGTCAATACGCAATTCAGGATGCAGAGCAGTGCAGGCGTAGTCGATGAATTTAGAAAATGATAAATTGATGCCTGATAATACACAATCATGCAGTTCTAATTTCGGTACCCAAAACTCGTTTGTTTTCTGAAGCGGGCTTTGTTAATGTAGAAACCAAAGTGTTTTATTTTTTGGCTCGTAAAAGTAATATACGGTCGTATTTTTATATATATATTTTTTTTCGATGAAAAATGAGAGAACGATAGCCACTGAAGTGGAAATTGCAAGATCATTGGAACGCTTTGGACAGGCACATTTCTTTAAGCTTGTATTAGGAGAAATTCTTGAGTGCTGTGTTTTTTTTTTCAAGTTAACACAAATTTTTTGCTTTTTCATTTATATAACGAAAAACAAAATTTAGCAGATATAACTTTTATATGTGATTTGTGTTGGTTTGCCTTCAACTTAAAATTGAATTATTATTATTATTTATAAAAAATTAATTGGACTGTCATTTGTTAGTGCGATATGATGTTTTGAACATGCCAGCATGAATTAATAGCGTGACATTTAGCGACACAGCAGACCTAAGTAACTTATGTTTTATACTCACAAGGGCCATTGTTACTGTCAGGGGCTGCGAAACAGGGAGATAAAAAAATATTTTAATTTCTTAGTACCATCGAAGAGTGTCTTTGAAAAGTTTTGTTTTTCATCGATTTCTTTTGTTTTGTCATTCAGTTCATCGACTTGACATTTGTATGAAAAAAATCAACTTTCGAAATTATTCAGTTAGTTAGTTTTTGTTAATTGCTTTTAGTTAATTAGTGACTATTTTGTTCGCGAGTGATATAATCTTGCAAAATATAATTATACAAATTGAACAGACTGTAACATCTCTATTGAATTAATTCATGCGCAATTCAAATCCCAAGTCTGACTGCTTGTAAATAGACTGAAAAATTGATTCCTATTGGTTGACTGTTCGCTTGTGTAAAAACATCAACTGGTCTGCATTCCCCCCGATATCACTACCGACATTTTCCAATCTAAAAAGCTTAAATACCTAACTTTCCATGAAACGGTGATTCAGAAGATAACTTACCAGTATTGAAATCGAGAGCGAATTCCTCAAAATCGTTGCCTTTAGTGATGCTGTAAATTAGCTTACGGTTCAATGGTGATTCCGCATGAATCGACAATGATAATGGAGAATTCACTTCAATGCTTTCAAGAACACTGTCCGTGTAGAATTGCTTATCAAAGGTGGGCATTGAACGATCGATGACCTTCACATTAACCGGCACTTCAATCGAGCAGGGAGTAATTCCTGAAAATGCGATATTCCATTATAGCGTTCCCCCGATTCAATGTTTAAAATGTTAATACACGCTTCGCCTGTAATCACGTCAGGAACAATCTAAAACGCATTCAATTTTACAATACGCTCACCTCCGTCATATGCCGCAATCGTAAGCTGGTACTCTCTGTTTTGTTCCTTATTATGGCCTTCCAAATTTTGTTTCAAAATGATCTCGCCTGTTTTTCTGCTAACGCGGAACAATTCGCCGCTGCCTTTTTTCAGCTCGTATCGCACCTCGCCGTTCTCGCCGCTATCCATGTCGATGGCCTGCACCTGTAACGGAATAGCATTGCGTTCATTTTGCACGCCCGACAATAACGTTCTCTGTTTGCATTGCCAAAGTGTAAACTCTGAAATATACCTTGGTAATGACGTCGCCCTTTTTTGCATCCACCGACGCGACCGCGTAGTACGGCAGGTTCACAAATATCGGACAGTTATCGTTAATGTCGATAACGGTGATGTTTACAATCACGTGAGCAACTTTCGGGCCTTTCTTCTCGCTTTTGTAGCTTCGCGCCTCGACAATCAGCTCATATTTGCTTTTCATCTCCCGGTCGAAGCGAATCCCAGTTGTTCTTATGGCGCCTGATGTTTGGCCAATCACAAACATGTCCGTCGGATTCAAAATACTGAAAATGATGTGCTCGTTCAATTCGCTGCCCAGCACATTGACAACCAACACCGTTGTTATCTTTGTCGAGTTCTCCATCACGCTGCCCTCGTACACGTCCTTGTGAAATATCAAACCGGAGTTCTCCGACTTGTCCACGCTGATGTAGGCTTTCGTCACCGTCGAATATTTGCCATCCGAGACTCGGATGTGCAGCAGGTACTTCTTGTTCATGTGATCCGGGTCACGCACCGTCACCACACCGGTTCTCGAATCGATCTCAAAGGTGTGATCCTGGTTGCCCTCAGTAATATCGTACCTGCAAATGTTCAAGTCAGTTAATCAGTGCCAAATAGTTCTAAAATAAGAACACTCTCAAACAGTAATCAGTAATTTAGTACAAATCACTTAATCAAGTTGAGTCCGCAATTAGACGAAACTTGAATAGTACTTACGTCAAACTTTGTCCCTCGGTCGTGTCAGCATCCACAGCCTCGACCCTTAAAACTGCCACGTTCTTATAAGTCGGCAGCAGCACAGTTGCGTTGTAATCATGTTTGAGGAACTTCGGGGGACAGTCATTAACATCCGTCACCTTGATCACCACCCGGGCAGTCGTCTCCGATGACAGCTTGGGTTTCCCCAGATCTGACACTTTGACGTGGAACGTGAACTCGGCTATCTTCTCGTGATCCAAAACCATGACCGTTCTGATTGCCCCGGTGCTCGAATCAATATGGAAATACTTCCTTGGCAGGTCCTCGACAATGTCGTAATTCAACAGGGCGTTCAATTCGGAATCAGCGTCGTCGGCGCGGATGACCAGCGGGGTGCTCGAATTGGTCAATATCAGCGAGCCGATGCTCGCTCCCTCGCTGATCTCGCCGAGGTACATGGCCTGTAAGAATTTCGGCACGTTGTCGTTCTTGTCCAGGATGTGGACGATGACGTTAGTGGTGGCAGTGCTGCCGGCCATGTTGGTCGCGCAGAGGGTCAAGTTGAAGAACTTGGTCCTCTCATAATCCACCCGGTTCTTCGTTATGATGACGCCGGTGCTGGGGTTCACGAAGAAGGAGTCGTCGACGTTACCTCCGACGATTTCGAATTGCAACGACGAGGTGCTCCGAGCCTCCACGTTAATCACGTACGTGCCGACCGGTTGGTTCTCGTAGATCTCGGCGGCGAATTCACGTTTGGTGAATCGAGGCGGGGCGTTGTCGGCCATGGTGATCATCACGTGCACCGGCACAGTGTTGGTCAGAGGGAACGAGCCGTGATCCGAAGCTTTCACCAGCAGGATGTACTCCGACGCTACAGCCAGGTCCAGCTCCCTTGCTATCCGGATGATGCCCTGGTCGGGGTCGATGGTGAAGACGTTGCCCACGTTGCCCGAGGTGATGGAGTAGGTGATCCTGGCGTTGTCCCCACGGTCCTGGTCGATCGCAAAGATCTGCACCACCTCGGTGCCGGCTGGGGATGTTTCGAACACTTTTCCCTGGATGATCTCGCTAGTGAACTCTGGCGAGTGGTCGTTGTGATCGTGCACGGTTATTATAACTCGGGCGTAGTTCCTCTTGGCTGGGGTCCCTTGGTCCTTCACCATGACCGTGAGGATGTGTTCCTCGGTGGTTTCCCGGTCCAACGCATCGTTCAAGGTTATCACGCCTGTTACAGAGTCGACGTGGAAGATCCCGAGGGAGGCCTGGTTTTGGGCATTGTGCAAACTGTAGAATAACTTCTTATCCTCGTCCTCGTCGGTTGCGTGCAACTGGAGAATCGCCTCGCCCTTCTCTACATTCTCTGAGATCTCCACATGGTAAGTGGCGTCGGTGAATTCTGGCCGGTGGTCGTTGATGTCTATGACAGTTATGAACAAGTTTGTCTTGGTCTCGTGGATTCCATCGCTTACACTGATTGTCAAATTGTAGAAATTCTGACGTTCCCAGTCCAACTGCCTGGCCAGCAGGACGTTGCCTTTGTCGCGACCGATGTAAAATTCATTCCTCTCATCGCCAGCTGTAATGACAAAAGTTGTTTAATGCAATTGTTTTTATCATTGTCATTTATATTTATTTCATTTAAGTGTGTGATTTGAATAGTTGAATGAAAAATTGCGATGGATATTAATGTCTTTGATTTGATAAAACAATAACTCGATAAAAATGGAATAATTTTTCAGCGTTGTGAAAATTGAGAAAAAGTGAGGATGATTTCACTTACCAATAATATCGTACCACAGCGTATCTCCGTCCTTGTCTGTGGCTTGTATTAAAGCCACCAAGAAACCAACTTGATCAGTTTCTGTTACGTCAACATTTTGGTTAACGGTCTTGATAACCGGAGGGTTCTTAGAATCCTTGGGAGACTCGACTACTTGCACTGAAACTCGAGCCTGATGACTACGCTGTGGATCCCCGTGGTCAGACGCTCGTATCTAAGCACAAATTTTAGTTTGTAAAAAACTCACTCAAAATTGAACAGAAAATTAAAATCAATACGAGGCTATCTTACCAGCATCTCGAACTCTTGCCCTGCTTCGAATTCTCGTTGCGAGTAAATCATTCCTGTTGTAGGGTGGATCTTAAATTTCCCTTTTCCACGACCGCTCTTGATGCTGTACTGCACGTTGCCATTTTCGCCACTGTCTTTGTCATGAGCCAAAACCTGGACGGAGTTAAAAACAAAATAATCGATTTTAATTGTGTTAATTGGTTTAATCTTTTCTTTTTGTTTTAATATTAATTAAAATTGTTAATTATATTGCTTCTTGTTTGAGAGTTTTTTTTTTTCGTTTCAATTGAGATTACAATTTTGTGTTGAAGTATAAACTTGAATTGAAATGAGGTTGATCGGATAGAATATATTTTGAAAAAATAATCAAGTCTTTCCAAAAGTACGTATCACAGTTTATTGATGGAATTAAATGTTCAATATAATATGCACGCATGATGTACCTTGGAGTCGTATTGTTCCACTTATCACTCTGTTCATGACTACTCATGTATGGCGACCAGTATAGTGTATTGATTATTTCAGAATGAAACGACATGATTATTAAATTTTGATACAACACAAATCGCTTAATTAGCACTTGAACAGTTACTTGAAACAACGGTTCAATAATTTATTCATTCAGACGGGTCCACTGTTCAAGTTTCTTTTTTATTTCTTTAATTCTCAGTACTTTGTGATATAATAAACAATAAACTTGTGAGTAGGTGTAAGCATTAAACATGCAAAAGTTAAACAACTTGCACTATATATTTTTGAATGATGAATCAAAATAGTCAGTTTTCTTACATCCATGACACTGTACAGTGTTCCCAACTACAAACACTACGCCTGTCACTTTTGCAGTGATTACTATTCTGCATGATACCGAATAGCACCACGTAACAATCAGCGCGCATTAATTATCCAATTATTGTTTAGCCGAATAAGAGATTAATTCAATTACGAATTGAATCAAGCTAAATTTTGATTCATTTTTGTTATCACCGTGAGAGAGATGGGTGACACACTGTAATTTGTCATTTGGTTATAACTGTCATGTTCATTGCAAAGTAACTGGGAAATAATAAGCGAAACGTTCACGCAGGAAGAAAAAAATGGGAGGTACACCATTAAACGCATTAATTTTGCATTAAATATTCAGTCTAGAAAGCCGAGCAGTGTGCGCCACAATGAAAGGTGAGATAGTTTTGTCGTGGTTTTCCAGTACATCGTGCGCTGCCTGGAAATTGTATCTAGTTGAAAAGTAATTATTAACGATGACAATAGAACATTTTCAGACGACAGAATTCACGAAAAGGTATAATGCAGAAATACACACATACACGCTTGCAAAATATTAAAGGGCTGGTGTACGGATTTCATGGACACGTATGAACAGGCTGAATATAAATACTCGTTTCGTTTTGTGAGGTCGAACATTAAAACAATAAGTATATACAATTATTTACAAGTATACGGGAAAAAAACAAGTTGCAAATAAGCAAAAAGTTATATACATACATATGATATTATATATGTCTGTAGTACATATGCTTGCATATGTGCGGTATAGATATTTTTTTTTTGGTTCTGTAATTGAACAAAATTCGCATCCTTGGAACAATATTTGTCATGTCCCTTATGAATGGAAAGTTATTTTTTGTTGTAATTTCTAATATCAAAAATAAATGTTTATTCAAACTGTTCGTGTATGATGAAGACACTGTAATGCAAGTAGTAAACATTTCAAGCTGTGAAATCCAGGCAGCTATTCCGTGACTATAGAATATAAAATATAAAGCAAAACTTGATAGTAGTCCTGTGCTTCCGCTACTTTCTTACATTTATGTTACTTCTTATAAGTAACACAAATGTGGTCTTTTCTCTCAGTCGTAGCTCTTACCACTGACTGCTGATACTACCGACTTAACGCGCACTTGAGTGAGTTCTCGAAATGGATGAGAGGAAAAGAGAAAAAAAGTTACACCAAGGTGCAGACGATTTGAAATTATTCGATGTACTTTTAAAGTGGCCGATAAAAACCAAACAGCTTCTATGTTATTCTTTTTTTCATCGAAATTTAATACTTGCTTTCAAACCCGATACCCTAAAAGTCAGTCATGTGGTAAAGTTTTTCACATACAAAAAAGTGTGCAATCAAATTTAAATAATGCCTAAAGATTGAATTCAATAGTGAAATCTGGGCGTCCAGATTCGTGTAGGTGTTTTTTTTTTTTTTTTTTTTTTTTTTTTTAAATTAGTTAGTAGGAATATGAAAAAATGTGTAAATTGTAAGTACGTTCGTGTTTGTCTTGTACTTTACGTGCCATGGTGTCTTACCCTGAAAAAATGATCTCCTGAAAGAGTGTCGGGGGTAAAAGTCTCCCAAGTCCCATTCTCGAGTAATGTATCAATCGAGAGGTCGTACTCCCGTGAACGGTTCCTCGATTTCTGCCGAGAACCAGAGAGAGAAGGAAGAATGTAATTTTGTTGTCTTCACTTTTATTCATCAATCGGATTTTTGTTATTTATTTAATTTGATTTTTTTGTTCTTTAAAATCTTGACTTCTTCTTTTTTCTTTGTTCTAGATTTTATTGGCCAACAAGCCGTTGTATTTGTGGCGCCGAAACGTGGTTGTGGTCTTATGGAAATTAAATTCTCCACTACCCAAGTAAGTACTTTTTGAAATGCACTTTTGTACACGGTTTATACATTTGGCCTGGATGGTAATTTACATACAGACTATGGGAACATGTAGAGCGAAATTCTATGACTGGTGATACAGTTATTAATGGGTAAAGTTGTCAAAAAAAGGATCGCACGAACAGCGAGTATAATGAAAATACATGAAAATTAGGCCGGGCTTCTGGATATAATTATTACCAGAAGAGAGAAAGAAAATTATACCATAACCAAATCGAGAATCCAAATTAATTAAGAAATTAATAACATAAAACTCGTTAGTTGCCAAATTGGCATTTGTCATTAACATTTTTTTTGTCTCTTTTTTGAGAACGTAACGAAGTTTGGAATAACGAATTTTGGAATAATGAATTTAACCATTTATTCGGCAAATTAAAGCGAATGTGCACGAAAATAGCATGGAAAATTCATTTCTTCTCTTCCCCGGGTTTCAAGGGATATGTTAATTAAATGCACGGGATTTTCAAAAACATATTATACACGTAAGGGGATGAACTTGTACGAAAGGTTATGATCGATATACGGTGCACAAGATTTATTTGCAGGCGTGTTAGAGGTCACCAAGAACATTTTCTCTGCGCTCTTTAGAACATTTCTTTTTCTTTTTTTCGGTCACAGCGAGAATGAAAGGTATGCGATGAAATTTTTGCATTTACAATTGTAATCTGCTCTTACAAACTCTTAGAAACTAAATAGAATACTTCAATTATATCTAGCAGGCAAGCAATGGAGTTTGAAAGATTATGGTTATTTTAATAAAAGAAAACTTACATCTTTGAAAAAAAAAAAAAAAAAAAAAAATTAAAAGCTTATTTCGACTTTAAGTTCGAATCCCGAACCGCAGTAGATTTTCAGAGATTTCTAGAATTTTGGTTTATTAATGGTTAATGTAGCAAAACGCACGTTTTTATACATTCATCGTGCTTTATTCTGACAGTATAGTTTAATTAGAATGAACAATTTTTATGGTGGAAAAAAAAAAATACATTTTTTTCTCGCGGTTCTTTTAACATACGATCACAATTTAATGAACGGAAAAATTCGTAATGATCATTCGCGCAAGTTCTGGCATACATTTCGCGTTCGAAAATGCTATTTAGCTTTTTGACTTGCCAGCTTTTATCGAATTTGATATGAGGATAAATGTTGCACACCAACCTGAAAGAGTGGTTTATCGTCATACGTCAGTGCTGGTATCTGAACCATATAAAACTTTTGTTCAAATTCGGGGCCATGATCGTTCACGTCGTCTACAGATATGACGACACGAGTTGTTGATGACAATGATGGTTTTCCGTCGTCCCTGACAGTCACCTGCAAAAAAATGATCAAATTTTATCAAAACTTTCATGAAACTTCACTTCACCTAAAAAACATGTTGAAAAAAAAAAGAAAAACCCGCCAAAACTTTTTTTTTTGTACGATAAAAATGTTGCAATTTCTTGAGCAATCTGCTACGAAAGAGCATCTGAAAGAAGACGTCTCACAAAGAAGAAGAAGAAGAAGTTGAAATGCAATGGGGATGGAAATCTCCTTAATTGGAGGACATAAATTATGATTCCTGTCAGGCGTGTAATATAGTTTAGTTGGAGTTGAGTACAGACGGGATATCACTCGAACGCCTATAACGCGGAGCAGATGTTGGTAGTTTGGTCGAGGCTCTTAGACCTTACGTTTTGTCATGAAGGATTTAACGTGCTAGGTGACATCGTATCCTTGGACGACACACGTAATATATTAGGGCTGAAAAATACCTCTTCCTCAAGAGAGCGAAGGGAGAGAGAGAGAGAGAGAGAGAGAGAGAGAGAGATGCGAGCATGTGTTACCCCAAAATGTGTCTCGGTACAGGCAAACTTAATGCGGGAAACATATTCAGTACGGTGTTGCACCTTCCATCACCTCGCCAGCTACTGATTTCAACTGTTCCATCGCTCTGATAACCGTAATAAAGTTGTTCCTGTTCTTTGTGAGACGCTTGAACAATTTTTCAAAATTCTAAGAGATGGTTGATAGAAAATGTGTTTTTCACTTGGTTTTCAGAAAAAAAATGTGATGTAAAATGTGGAGCGAAACGAGTCGATCGAAAAATGAACAAAATTTATGTAGAAAAAAAGACGATCGGTCGTATTGTAGTGACAGTAAAAATTTATACCGACTGTTTAACGTGTCGAATGGAATTAATCACGCGCTGTTGTCTTCGTTAATTAATTATCTGATAGTGACGGGGATCTGATGCAATTTTAATGCGGATTCGTTACGTGCAAATCAATTTTCACTTTAGCCAGTGCGGAACACGATTGCGACATGATTTTGGATTCGAATCCACTGCTTTATTACTTAATTTGGCTCGACGTTCAATTATGACTGCCAGCAATTACGTCTGCTAAATAGGGATTTGTTCATCAAATTTATTTTCACTTCGCAACGCGACGTCTTTCGTCGTTGACGAAAAGGAGGAGAAAAAAAAAATTCTCTGGGATCCTTTGTTACCGCGGCAAATACTTAAAACTTCGATGAAATCACTTTTCTTCATTCTCCGGCGTCCTTTTCATTCTAATGCAATCTTCGAGATTCAACAAAAATTAACTGTCGATTCGTCCAACGAACAAATTGTTGCCCTCGCCTAGTTGACGTTTGTTTTACGGAATTAAGTTTGTTCTCCGCCTCTCGGATAATATCATCGTTACTGTTTCAATCCAAAATCTGAGGTTTTTGTTTGTTTGATAGCGTTTTTTCTTCGATTAATGCTTTTTGAATAGAGGGAAAACAATTAAAAAATGGGACTGACTTTATTTTCAAAAGATTATATATGATTTGATGGAAGTGTTGCAAATTTGGGAGTTTTGGAAATTATTTATTTTATAATCGCACATAGATGCGCATCTTCGATAAAAATAATATGCAACATCAAAAATATCCTTTTCATATCAACGTCCTTTCTTGTTTCATCAAAGTACTATTCAATGCGTTTTTTCTTGAAAAGAGACTTTGCAGGCTGGCGTGTATGCGATTACAAATTCGAGTGAATCGCAGCCGAGTATACTTGAGAAATTACCGTACCTCGACAACAAGCAGGTTTCAAACGTTGCTATGAGTATTTGATACTTTTTGCTACATGAAATTTCATGAAAGTGAATTTAGAAGATCGCTCGCGATCTTATAGCATGTGAAATTGTATAATTAGATTTGTATGAAAGATCCTTCCTTTTTTCACTTGAGACACCATTCGATGGAAATTATTGCCCTAAACTTGTTTCGCAAATTATTTTTATGTCAATATTTTACAGCCGCGTTTATTTTTTTAATTAAAAGACGTCAAAAAGGTGTTATCATATTTAAATAACGATATTCATATTCAAACGTAATATATTTTCCTTCATCAAAGAATCAGAATCGAACTCGAAATTGCATTATAAATACAATTTTCCATAACTTGACAGAAGTCTTCTAAATTCATGTCAGTAAAAAATAAAAATAAATAATAAATTCATCCAGATGCAAACATCAAATGCAAATGCGTGGATCCTACTCGATTTTGATTGCACAAATATGGCAACCCGCAAAAATAATTTTCTGTATCGCATGAAAAAAGAAATCATATATGAAATTCAAAAACTTGCATGATGAAAAGTTGGGGCAGCAAATGAAAAATAACGTTGCAAAACATTTTGAGAAATCATTTAAAGGTAGGAACACACATCTTGGGAGTACGAAATTCAAGCTCTCTGGTACACGAAGAGCGCCTGTTTATCCGAATCTGTGTGACACTCGCGAATAATTTAGACCCCGAGGAAGACAATGTACATATTTCTCAACCCAAATTTCGGAAGTACTTACTTATAGGAAACGAGGACCTAACTTTCCGTGTTTAGATATACCTGCGCGCAGTAAATAAATTGCATGGTACAGAAGTTTGAATAGATTGAATGAGCGTGTAGTAATGTGTTCCATTGAATAAAATGGAATGTCTTACATTTCACAAGTTACATTCATCGTATCGAATAAGTGCACTTTGGTGTTACATTTTTTGCCAACATTAGCGTAATTGCATGAAAAAAATAATGCAAATATTTCTGTTCCCTTGAAAAAAATGTAGATTAATGTTATTCATCAAAATAGATTCTGATTATTTGTTCATTTGTCATTTCCATTTTTCAACGTGAAATAGAAAAAGGTAAAAAATGTTCTTTTGAAAAAAAAAAACCAGTTTAAAGTACTACATTGCATCTTCTCATCTGAGACTTGTTTTTAACGTCAGAAAAGTTATTTCTATAACGAAATTAGATCGTCATTCCTCACTAAAGACTACGCTCATAATGAGAAAAGCAGGCCTATCAATTATGAGCTACAAGTTGGATGGAAAATTGAAAGATGACAAGCTCGTTCCGCATTTTTCTCATCCTTACCTCTCCGCTCATTGCTAATAGAATATTTGAAGATTAACTTCCGCCTTGATAATCTCGAGATTATTTGTGAAAAAAAAAACATGTTCGATTTATATCGTCTGATGTTATATTTTTAGAATTCACCGTCTAATTACGGTCAATTTTTTTTTCTTTCGCTAGATTCGCTATTAATTACTTGGGATGAAGTAAATTTTGATGGTATTAATTATAAAAAAAAACTCACCTCTAGGATGTGTTCTGCTTGATTTTCTCGGTCGAGTTTTCGAGTGCTCGTTGTAATCAAACCTGAAATAATGTGAAATCAACAGTGTCTGAATATTAAATGAATATGAAATGGTGTATATAGTTGTTCATTGTTGAGAAACAATTTCATTTTAAATTTCTTGCACTGAAAAGTTTGGTCCTATCATAAAAATACCACAAAAATAATTAATGAAAAGAATGTTGCAAACATGAAACGAAACTCACCAGTCGTGGTATTAATAAGAAAATATCCCTCCGGGTTGCCACTGGTTATTGAAAAAGTTAACTGTTGAGGCGACACGTCACGATCGAAAGCTCGTATTTGAAGCACGCTTACGCCAGCCGGAGAATTCTCCAAAACAGATGGGTAATATACAGGCAGTTCTGTCAGTGGAGTATTATCGTTTACATCTAGCACTTCGACATACACCTGCGAAACATAATATATTACGTTTGAATAACAGATGAATGAAATTCTGATTCACTTATTGAATCAAATCAATTATAGAAAATCATATTTAACCATTTAAATACTAGTCTAACATAACCCGGAGTATTTCAACAAAGTATTATCAAAGTTCATATTTTATATAAAAAATTTATATTCAAACAATTGTTTATCTGAATGTTATTATTGGAAAATAAATTATCCCAGTTGCAAATTTAAATAGCTATTACAAATTAAACAAATTAATGATCTCATGACGCATCAATTAATCCAAGTTTGATAACAGTTTCATGTTTTCTTACCTGCAATTTGGAACTTAGAGGAACTACACCGTGATCTTGTGCAAAAACAGTCAGCCAATAGCCGTTTTTGGTCTCGACATCCAAGACCGCTCTAGTGCGAATGTTTCCTATAACGAAATGAGAATGAATTATTTGATTATCTCATGTTTTTTTTGCTCACAGCTCAATCTCAAATATCTCAAAGGAAACACAATTCGATTTAAACGCAGACTGATCTTTCGACGATTACATTACTGATAATTTTGTGCCAGCTGGGCGCTATCAAAAGAAAAAGTTCGAAAACAACCTAAGTATTGGAAAACACTTGGTATTAAAGCTCTGGCGATGTTCGCGATTTGTTGAACGGTTTGTGTGATTTTAAGTGGCTTCAATTACATTAACCATTCAGAATCAATCGTTGACAATTCCATTATTTCGACTCAAGCAGCCGAACAAAACGTATTCTTTACTTTTTGGGTTGGTTTTAGTGGAATTAAACTGCGGAATGCTTAAGGATCCGGATACAATAAGGATAGGGGCAACTTTTGAGTGGCAATTGTCAGGTTTGTGCGCAAGAACCTTTAACATCGGAGCGAGAGATGATTTCGTGATTGCGCACGGCACGAGATGTGCGGGCTTGTAAGCTCAACTGACACCAACATTAAGCTCCGATAAGTAGGTGTAATAAGTATTTTCGCTTCGCTTGGCGCGTTTATGTGTTGCAATTAGTTTAATTAGTAATAATGCTAACGCGTCTGTTATCCCCTTGGTACCGATTTGATCAAACTTAATAGCCAGTTTACACGAAGAGATTTTGAATCGTTTATAATGAAAAAAAAAAACATAAATCTTGTAAATGAAACAAAAATATGAACTTCAGTTTGAACCGTATTAAAATTAACAACTCAATGTTGTAATATTGTATGTTGTCATAAACCACAAATTAAAGTAGAAAAAAAAAAAGAAAAAAAGAGATGAGCTGTGCTCGGGGTATATGTTACAGTATGACATTTGACGACTCGTCGCTAGATAGACTTTAAAACTTCATTTGCATGTGCTCATGATTCAATGTTCTCGTTTCATAAATTATTACTCTCTCCCACTATTCATCTAAATTTTAATTAACCGTGTTGTAATAACGCGGCATTAGTGTACGTTCAAAGCAATTCGATTGTACCGCAATTCTATGCTCACGTTAGGCTAGAAAAGTTAGGCATGAAAGGAGTTTGCTCTGAAACTTTATAATCTTATTTACTACTGCATTTTTCATAGAATTTTCTAATTTTCATGCATTTTCAGTAATTGTCGTAAAGTTTTGCCCGTTGGTGTGGGTCAAAAGGTAAGAGAATTCTTTTTTTTTTTTTTTTTCATAATCAACCGAAAGGAAATGTAAGCTTTTAGTTGAGGATTCAAGAAAGTTTATAATTCATGTTTACAATATTCATTTTTGTATAAATTTTTTATTCTACTGGAAATGCAGCAGTGTGGTTCTCTAACTCGGTGGAAATATAGAATGGACAACGCGAAATTGAGAAATGTCTTTCTGTATAGCAGTCAAGTGTGATAACATTGGGAAAAAACAAATTTGATGCGAAAACAGAGTGCAATTGGTAGTGACAGATTTATTCTCATATTTGTAATCAAAAACACGATAGTATTTCGCGTCAAGTACACGTTCTATCACAGCTGAAAGATCTTTAATTCCGATGGTTCGATTTGTTTTCAATCCATTTTTCATTTGTTTCATCTTCAGTTTGTTCAAATTAACTTTCCCTTGTTATGAACTTTCGACAGGGATTGCAAAGTCAGATGGAGCGTAAACAATTTTTATGATTGAACAAAAATGAAATTTCGGAAACTTCGGAGCAATGAAAATCTACTCTTTTTATTTTTGTAGATCAAAAGGTGTTTGATTGGTGCAAACCAAGTTGGGACCTGAGATTTTTGTTTGAATTTTCTATTTTAAAATATACAAATTTGATAACCTAATTGCCCCATGACAAAACGCAACACATGATTCATCTTGGAGCAAGTAGACAGCGACATTACTGAAGTCAAATAACCGTTGACCGTCCATCTGTCATCCCCGTTACTGGCGGATACCACTCGCTCTTACACATTTACGATACAGAACCCCTCGGTACAATGCGTCAGTGCAGTGACTTCTTGACTGCGCGTAACAAATATCATATGCTTCAGGACAATGAAAAATCGATACAATACTTTTGCCTACACTTTTTCTATTTAAAAATGAATATTTGTATAAAAACTTTTTCCTCGTTGATCCAATATAAAACCCCATTATAAATATCTGTCAGAAAGTCATTTTCATTTTCATACGCAACATAATTTTATCCTAACATTTTTTCTTATACAATTAATTTTTTAAATAATCAATTTGTATCCAAACAAAGTTTTTAATTTTACTCAAACTGCAATCTTTTTTTTTTTTGCCTAATACATTGTATTCTATTTGGTGTATGGAAGTACGAGAACAATTGTCCTGACTTTTCATCGTTCGATCTTTATTTGCAAGGTTTGAAGTTCTTGTTAAAATATCAATAAAACTTTTCACTTTGCTTACAGCATTGTAAAAAAAGAGAAAAATTACTGAGCGTTTGCAGAGTTTCAAACGAAAACGTATAAAAGTAAATGTCATAAATATTTCAGCAAAAATCTCAGAGTTTCAGATCCAATTAAGAATTTATACAAAATTTTCGCCATTCTTTGGAATGCAATGAAATTTATTGTTAATCGCGGAATATCTTATGTAAGGTTTTAAGTAGCAAATACATCAATCAATTTCATTCGTGTCTCAGCTTTCGAACGAGAGTATTGAAAAGAATACCGCGGCGCTGAGAACAGAAGGGAAAACTTGCAAGGAGTTTTGATTAGCGCTTGTAAATTATGGAGCAGCTTCCTTAATCTTTTGCATGAGATAAACGGAATTTCATTATCCGAATTGTTTTCAAAGATAGGCCTCTGGAGCTATCAAAGTCTTGTAATGAACAGTAAAAAAAAAGTGTTATCATAATTTAACGATCGACATTGTATATGGGATCTCAGTTTTATATTAATTTTTTTTAATGACCATAAAAGAAGAACGATCCGCACAGAGATTGGCACAGATTTCAGATGCATCAAAAAGTTTTCAATTACGGAGCCGCCCGAGCGTATTTTTTGTTATCTTAAATTTTGTTGAATCTTCCTTTTACTTCGAAATAGATCAGCCTTACATATGAAAATTATTATTATAACATGAAACATGATGTATGAAATTCTGCCTCTTATAAAATTGCTTCGCAGCTTTTGAATTGTTTATGCACGTAGACCGGAGACTTTTGATGCAATAACATACAGCGGGAACGCATGAATATTTCGTTTTATATTAAAACTGTTGTATAAATCATAAACGAAACGAAATATTACATATGAAACTTTTAATTCCAGTGAGAATGAAAATTGTTATACAAATAATGCTCGTCCACTGATAGTTGAAGTTATGAAAAACAGGTAATGAAACTAGAGAACGTCAATTAAAATGGATGAAAAGAGAAAATGGACAATAGAAGAAAACAGCTTAAATAAAGTTGGAGGTGTTTTTTTTTTAAATAATGCAGCAGTGTTTTTTCTTTATTTCTCATTTGTATCAAACAAATTTACAACTTGTTACGAAACTTTTGAATTGCTAAATAATATAAAACGCATCAAAATTAACCTGCTGAAAGATTAATATAAAAATTGGGGGATTAAAAAAAATCGCACATTTGAAAATGGTGGCTCGTGCATGATCAGATAAAACTCATTGCATTTGATCGACAGGCTGGAATTTATCTGCGCCCGAGTTGTTGGGTGCATAGCAGGTGCTTTGCCAACCCTGCAATCTGAGCTAAACATCCTGTCTTCTCGTATGAAGCTATTTTTAGCACCCGTCCTTTGTTTCTCTGTGCCGCTTTGGGTGCAAAAACTCATGTCGATGGTATCGTAAAATATAACTTTGAAACGAATGAATATTAATTAAACCAAAAAATAAAAAAAATTGGTTTTATTTTCGTAAAAATGATCCATTAAAAAAATTAAATTGACATATAAAAAAAAAACGAAAAAAATGAAAAAGCAAAAGAAAATAAAATAATAAAAAAGGAATTAAATTAAAAAGCTTTCAAATATTGACATCCAGCGTGAAATTAAGTTTTTCATCCACTCGAAATATATAGCTGTTGAAGCGCAACAGTCGTAACGCACGGATTTGCGGTAGATATTGAGCTGTTCGAAAATGAATTTACCACGAAATGAGCCCACCAAAACAAAGTTCTGGTCTCATTACACGTCAAGCGTGCCATTCTACCCCGGACCGAACATCGCTATTTACATAAGTACGAATATATATTAGGCACGACGCGCTCGCAGGCTGTCTGTAAGCACTTCCCTTTACGACAACCCGAGCAAATTAAGTTTTAACGGCAAGCTTTTGGAACTATTAAAAGACGCAATTTTTGTATTATTAATTTTAGTGCATTCTCTGAATGGATTAAAAAAACTTGCGAAAAAAAGTATTGGAATAGCTTCAGATTGAATTACCAGGGGAGATAAAATGTTGAAAATATGGATATCAAAAAATTGTATTTGAAATGATGAATTTATATGTCGAATCGAAATTCAATTTGGCAACTTCGGGATTGTAAAATTTCGGTACTATTAGTTTTTAAATAAAACTAATGGTTTTGATTGTACGACAATCTGTCTTTTATAACTGATAATAACTTTTGAAATAAAAAGTCAATCGAGTTTTGTCACAAGTGATCCTTGATTATAAACATAAAACGATGAAACGTGAATAATTGGCAATCTGTGCCGTAATTACAACTTATAAAATTGCCCATTTCAAGCAAATAATGAAACCCGGTTGAACAAATGCAAATTGATAAAAAAAAAAAAAGAAAAACAGTTACCTCAATTTAGCATTTTCAGACAACGTTACTGAATAGTAATCGGATTTCATTCAAATTTTCATATTCATATTTTGCTACGTAGTTTGTTTTGAGACATTTTTCCCCCAATCTCTAAAATCATTTTGTGGCGGGTCGCCAAGTACCTGAAATTAGTTTCTTTTGGGTCAGAAAAAAAAAATCATTTTCACATATTCTTAAGCATGTACTATTATCGATAACTGTCACGATCAGTACAATTTAACTGGTCTTAATTACAGAAATTGTACTTGACCAGAACCAATTTTGATATCATAACCTTTCACATTCAAAGATATGTATACGTTTGTCGTATTCGGTCGTGCTTTTCAGTTGAACTGAATTTTTGTCAGATGAATTATTAGAATAAAGTTTTCTTAGGGAGACTGGTGGGTAGCTTGTTAAAATCCATCCGTAAGTTTTAATTGATCCAATAATTAATGTCAACTGTAATTAATGTTAAGTGTGACCGCATTCATAAACCGCGCATATACCATTGCATTACGCACAGGCAGCGTGGAAATTGTGACGGAGTCAGGAAGACGAAGCCACAATAAATCCCGGATATTTATTTTCTCTGGTAACGTTGTTATTGAGGATAAACAATGCCCGCTTGGAGCCGCCGCATTGTTGAATTGACCCCAAAACTCGATTTTATCTCTCTGTATGCAGGAATTGCGTGCGTCGCGTTCTCGGATTACGCGCGGGATGGAAAAAAGCCCGTCTGCAACTAGTAATCCTAAGGGAAACGTTTGTGCACACTTTGCAGTCGACATTGCACCTGCCTATTATTGCGATTGCCGCATGTAATGCCTGCACGCATATTCGAATGTGTGCTGGGGCAATGTGAAGAGAGATTAAATGCCCAGTAAACCGAAACCAATTGGGCCATATCGACGAAACTCAACTGGGAATGTTTTTTCAATATATCGCGATTATTTTGCAACCCCTGAAAATAAATATTTGCAAGAAAATTTATGACACGCTACAAAATCCCGGCGCGGATCAAAAAATCAGTGGCTGGATGCACATTTTTACACATTCGTTATTTAATTTGGTTAATATTTATTCGATTTTACTCTTTATACTCTCTTTCTGCTTGATTTGTGAGAGAAAACATTTTTTTTTGTTTCCGTTTGTTTCTATACGAGGTTTATAAATTTTTTTCCCCAGGTCATTCCACACGTTTCCATTTCATTTGCTGTGATATTTTGTTTGTGTGTTATTATCATTTTGTTTGTTTTTCTGTTTTTTTTTTTTCATCTTCATCAAAATTAGAACGAATGTTTTAAGTAGAGTGCTTCGGTTCACTTGTCGCACGAATTAAACAAAAAATGTATGCGAATACAGTTTTGGATAGGAAAAAAGGAGGCCGAATGAATGGAGATTGAAATTTCGAATGAAGTTTTGGCGTAATGTTTTTCCATGACACTTGGATAAGCTGGAAAATGAATGTAAATTTAGCAATCTGCAACAGACGTGTGACGCCAGTGCCATGGAATTATGTCGACTTTAAAGATCTTTCAGATCCGCCTCGGCCGTGTATCCAGCCTCTTTGTTCCTTCGCATTCAGCGTTTAATATATCTCCGTACGGATTCCCACCAGACACGAGCTCTGTTATAAGCAGTTTTTTAGTTTACAGATAAATAGCAAACATCAATTTTTGACAATTGATTTGTTATCAATTTTCACGATTCAAAAATGCAAGTTGAAAAATTAGACGATCAGTGATTGTTCTTAGTCTTTAAATTGTTTAAACGCTTTTATTTTATTTGAGCGTCATGATTACCCCCAACCTGTCACAATTACCCTCAACCGTCCATACTACAAGCGGTTTCAGAATTAATGACATTAAAAAAAATAGGTCAAAGAGATGTTTGTGGCGAACAAAAAAAAAAAATGAATAAAAAAAATGCATTACTGAAAAATGTAAAAATACATTTATGCCTCGCCGCAGGCATAAGCCGGGGAAAAGGTGTGTGATGGTTGGTACATATGGTCGCGTGTGATGTCCTTGCACTGGATGTGTTTCAGTGCGGGAATTAAACTCCCAAAGGATGGTATCGCGGTATTTTTATGTCTATATACCTTACACGAAAAAAAATGTGCCCGCGCGCAAGAGAGTTTGCTGCTTTGAAAATTGTTGCGATCCCCATGTCGCTGTCTTCATTACAGTAATTAGAGATGTTTTACTTCACGCCAAATTAAATTCTCACGTTTGGATGCTCTTAAATTTTGTTTGTTTTTTCTTTGCTGCAGGTGAAGAAAAGCTTTTGTGCTGTTTGCAACGTTTAATTGCAAAGTCAGGAGATGTGACATATGGTAATTTTTTATGACGAACAAGTTCGCTTAATTGCCTTGAATGTTACCGGGCTATTATTTAACGTTATCATCAGTGGAAAAATAATATATGTCACGGAGGAACAAATTTTTGTAATTACTTTTTCAACTTGTCGAACACGTCAATACCGCAGGGACCGTTTTTCAAGATTTATCTATAATAAAACGCGAAAAGAGGGATCCAAAACTGAAAAACAAAATTCAATTGTATACTAGATGTATACCAGATATAGTAATCTCGGGTGGATTACCATCAAATATTCGCCCGATTTTGGAACATTATGCAGTTTTTAATTAACATCTATCTTACTGAAACATCATTTATACAAAATGTTATGATAATTATAATTTAGCCGCTTCCTAGAATACAGCATTGCAGTTATTTCCTCAGATATCTAGCTTCATTTGTTAGAGCAGATATTCACCTTATTCATGCGAGACATAACTTGTCTGATAATATCGCGTGCATGCATCTTCATTAGTTTTAGGATAAAAGTCAATATTTTCCACGTTAGAAGAAAAATTACAAGGAAATAATATCTCGAAACGTGTAGTTTCATCTTGTTCATATTTGCAAAAGTAGCGCATTTTGTCGTGTAATTTTATATTTCAAATGAAAATTTGCTATGTAAATTTTACATCTCCGTGTTTTCATTTTCAAATGATATCGAGCACGAAAAGTTGGAATATTAAACACACACGCGTACCTCATACGTTAGCACCATTTCGGAAAATCTCTCCGCATGAAAATTTCTGGCAAAAATAAGGCTGTTCAGACGAGAAAAAAAAATTGGTTTCTGCTTTTCAGAATGCATCGATTGGGAAACGAATTTGAAATATACGCTGCTTATCTGTGCTCGCTTCCTGTCACCGATGATTGATTTTTGAACCGACCGGATATCGTAATTGGATTCGAGGTATTTATTATGCGATCGCTTTTTTTCCACCAAAAAGTAAACAAAAATCCGTAGTTCAATATTTAATCTCGTCTAGGCGCTTTAAATCAACGTTTCCATATACATCTTTGATTTTTCGTTCAGAATTAATTTTTGATTAGAAAAAAAGTATATCGACCTTTTTATCCGACCGCGATGCGTCGTTTTTTTGTTGTTTCATTCAAAAAACCATCAGACGAAATTTTTCAAATATCTTATTCCAAATATGTATCGATTTTTCAACTTTTTAACCAATTTTTTACACATAATAAAATCAATTCCAAATTGTTCCGATAATAAATTCGGTGACAAACGATTTAACTTTGTTTATTCGCATAAATTAATAGTTGCGGAGACCAGATTGGCTATTAATTTGTGATTCTGGAAGAATAATGAGGATCGTGATTGGACTTATGAGACGATCGATGTCAGGGAACATTGTCTGAGGGACTGATATATTCAGTGAATGAAAATGGCGTCGATAATGTGTGGGTTGTCAAAGGAACGAGTTTGATTCTCGATTATGCGCGCACGGCTAGCATCTGGCGCGCCGTTATATACCTACTTGGCATTAACATCACGCATGAAAGCTCACGTGAAATCTTCTCAAGCAGGTGTTGGGCCTGTTTACAACGAGAGATTGCTCGCAAGGAATGCAAAGCTTGCGGGACAACCCCCTTCTGAGTTGTGTTTATTACCCAAGCGGTGTTCGATAACCATTCAGTATGTAATTTCTTCGCGCCATAAAGGTCGGTTTTAATGCCACGCAACGAGAAATGTTGACTTGGTCCGATGTTTTACCAAAAGTATCCTTCGAATTTGTAATTCAAATTTCAAAGACAAAAAGAAATTATATCGCGAAAACTCCACAACACTTGCCTCGAAAACAAGATAATATACCTTTAAATATTTCTGTCTTGAAACAAAAAATTATAACACTAAAATTATTCCAGAAAAAATTTCTTTGGTCATTTTAAATGATGTATTTTTCGAATTTCTAAACAGATGTGGAACATTTTGAATGAGGGATTTCATTAATTCATAATTGGTGGATTCAAAATTCGACTCCCGCGTTATTCTTCGGGCGTCGATAAACTTTTGTACGGATAGCGTCACAATGTTTGTAAGTTAGTTTTGTCATAATCACCTGAAATCCGGCCTTCATAAATTAATTAATCAATTCAATTTCATTACATTTCACGTTGATCAAATATTTTAATTAGGTGCGCAGGAGAGTGTTTTAATTAAAATTATCAAAGTTATACCTCGAGAGAGCGAGAGATTTCTATTTAATTTGCTCAGGCTTATTAATTTCGTTTTACATTGTTCATTCGTCGGCTTTTTCGGCGGGGTAAAAAGTTTCGGCCGAACATTATGTTGAGGAGATCGGATGTGGCCGTTTGAAAATTTGATACCTCTCTAATCCAGCTGCACAACTATTCGCAGGGGTAAAACAATCATTTCGTGGCAATTTGAATGATTAAATCGTGATGCTCGTTTCGCTCGGGAGTTACAAAAACACCACCCAACAAAAACCGGCCATTGAAAAGCATTACTTATTCAAAACTTTTTGGAAAGCTCGAGCTATCGTGCATATTTACTTGAAGCTTGCGGTATTTTTGGTTTCGATGGATCGACAACTTTTCATCATAAACGCTCACTGGCGTCATTTAGCGCTTAAATTGAACTCCACTTTTTTTAATTATAATTAAATTATGCCTGTCAATTAGCGTCACTTAAAAGTGATATCCGGGTTAACGCTGTATTACCATGATTGTACGTGGTTTTGAAAGTCATTAGAAAATGGCCATATGCCAAAAATCCCTCGAAACACACTTGCGAAGTTGAGGCCAAAGTTTGCATGACAGGTATCAACCAAACTTGAAATTCCCTCAATAGATTAACGTCCCGGATATGATCGCGGTGAGACGTTGCGAATATGTTAATTTATTATATTAATCTAGATTTATCTTGGCTTTAAATTGAATGCCATTTAAAGACCAGCCTGCAGTACGTAATCGTTCATATGTCATTAACATATTTCAAGTGTAATGCACATTAGGCCGCCATACAACGTGCATGATTGATACGTTGATAAAAGAATGAAAAGAATGATCGAGTGCTAAATTGCACAATGAACAATCAAGTTTTGAATCAAATAACACACGTTTCCAAACTTTGAGCAGCAATTTATTTATTAATCAAACTGAACTTGTTTGTCCCAACAATTTTTTTTACCAAAAAAGTAAACTCATATTTTTCATTTTATAGCAAACGATTTTTTTCTATGCATTTTAAATTGTAAAAACATTTCAAGCCCGCACTGTGTCAGTATATTTTTGTGGCAAAAAGTCAATCTGGCTTGAGCGTCTTTCAGTTTAACTGACAAAAAAGAGTGTTTCCTTTAAATTAGAGTCTCGCGAAAGTACTTGGGATGAATGATAAATATTGATTGCTCGGTTCAAGATAATAACACCGTCTTTTGTAAGAACCCCGATGTTTTGAGGCTCCACTTGAATCCAATTTTCATTCATGAAATACTCCTTCGCGATTAACCGGATGAATAATACTATTAAGAGTCCACTGCCCCTTCTCTTCCTCCGGCTTACTCGCAAAAGTCTGACGAAATTAAAAGCTTGTTCTGGCGACGCTCTTTTTTTCGTACTATTAAAAAGAAACTTTGAGAGAGCAGTGTTTATCTCAATTTATCTCCGTGGAAAACTCGTGTTCGTGTGCGCATCTACGACTGTGCATTTGCACAGTCGCAGCTTTCAAATGTGTTCCGCGAAGAGAGCGTATGTGTTTGAATGCACCGCTCGTAGAACCTCTTCGATGAAACCTTTTATCCCAGCAGTTTGGTAACAAGCTTAGGTTGTACTGTACAGTTAACATACAACTTGGCAGTATTTAAATTTTATTGATGTTTACCGGGAGCTTCCAATTGAGGTAGACTTTTGAATACCATTTTCTTCGTTTATGCCGCCTTTTTTTCGCTCTTTCAGAAAAAGATGACGAAGAAAAAGAAGAGGTGTGTTCACTTTCAGTCAATTGGAATCTCGAGTTGAAAAGTCCGCAAGTGAGCATTTATGGAATTTTTAAGGTTATTATATCGAGGAATCTAATTTAAAAAAGTGCAAATTGCTTTTAAATCAGACGAAAAATTCAATTTACATTTAATTGAATTTCCAAAACATCGTGGCTGTGTGTGCGAGCTCGCGATTTCTTTCATTTCTGGGCGGGGTGGATCTGAAAAATTGAATTCAAGCATTTATAAATGTCTGCGGATAATTGAATGATGTATCCGGTTTTAGAAAGGTTTTTAAACTCCTGACTTTGACTAGATAAAACATAAATCTTTTTCTGACACAACCTGCGCTCGAATATAAATCACTTTGCAGAAATTGCCCCGCGCTAATCAAACGACGATAGCGTGACCGAAAAATTGCAGCCCTGGTAATAACAAAATAAAAAAGCGTAATCATCCATATTTTATACACATCCAGTATTGTATCAAACTAATTCGTGACTTTTAAGAATCCAAAAATCGTGAAATTCCAACTTTACATTTTGTCTTCCAAATTGTGTTACCTTTGAATTTGGTCGCAAATAACGTCTCAAACTAGCAATATAACAGCCCACCTGAAACATAAAGTAAAAACACGGATTAATATGATGAACATTTCGAGTTTGATATTCGACTAATAATATACACTGATTAACATGAGCTGCCATTGATGAGTTAATGTTATTGCAGCCCTCAAAGAGATAGACTAAAGCGGATCGATACGTTATTACGTTCATCTTTGGTTTATGTTATGTTATAATTATATGAATGAAATGAGGAGTTTCCAACTCCGAATAATATCGTGACTGCTCTTGGTTGGCTGGAGTCGTAACGCGATCCCCTTAGTCATTATTACGTCGAATGCATTACCTCTGATAAACTCTTGCCAATAATCCACAACTACCAGTGAGAAAAATAAATTAAAACAATAACAATGTTAGTGGCAATCGTTATCACATGTTTTGGTAAACGATTTATTTATTCGATTTGGTCTTATATATAAAAAAAAAATATCAATAAAAATGATTTGTTCTAAAAGTTAACTTTATAAAATCAATGTTACTAAAAATAAATAACAATTGTAGATTCCGTCGAACCAAAATCGAAACTTTCCAACTTGAATGTTTCTCTATTCAGTGTTGTTCTGAATAATTTCCACTTCTGCTATCAAAACGTGCTGAATGCATTCAATAAACTTATCTTGGTTTCTCTACTCTGTTCGCAATCATTTCTATCCCATTGAATTATGCCATTCTCAAAACAAACGCTAAACGTCTTACAAAAAAGGAAGGTAGCAGCAGATATAATTTCTTTGACACGCGACCTTTTCCAGTAAGACGTCTGCAGTGCTCAAACAAAACGAAATTTTCCATGTCTAAACTGATTCTCATGATAGCCTGAATTCCTCAGCTTTGCCTTTATTGTTCCGAGTCGAAACTGCGTACGCTTTCATTATACTTCATTACAGCACATGCCCCGCGGTAAACATAAGAACCTGAGCCGAGACATTAATATACTGTTTGCGGCCATTATTGCCTCGTACCGAAAAATGAAGGTTTTCTCTTACCAGACGTTTTTCAACGAAATATTTCAATTCATATAATAAGCCATAGAAATGTAAAAGCGAAAGATGAAGAATAAAAAAAAAAAGAACGAAATAATAAAATCGTACGCGGTAACCCCTTTTCACCGCGAGTGATTCAGCGAAATGATGAAAGGCCTTTTTGTTCACTCATGCTAATATCTCCTTGTATATCATATAAAATTATACGAATATATATAATTTGTCGCGCGTTATTACCAGGGAGCGATTTCGTTCAAAAAAATTTCACGTCGCGATTTAATCAGTCGGACGGAATTCAATTAGTTGAATGTAAAATGAACCCTGTCTTTTGTGCGAATTGATTTCTCTAAAGGTTAAATTTACTGGAATGAAAGTTTTGAGGAAAAAAAAAAAAACAAAAAAAAAGAAACCACTGACAAACATTTTTTCAACGAATCAGAAAAAAAGGATAAACGAGATGGAGAAAATGATCATTTCGAATGATCGAAAAACTATATTTTTTTTTGATCTGGTAATATTTAGCCATTCAGTTTGCGTGTGAAGAGGAACGGAAGCGAATAACATTTTTGTTCTAGTTTTTCCGTTTGTTTGGACCCATGACATTTCTGAACCGCATCTATGTTCGGAGTATATCGAAGCCTCTCTGTATATTCAGTTTGTATCACAAAGCTTTTTGTTAAATTTAGTTGCGACGTCACGACTTGGAAACTTTAGTCAAAGCTCTTTGCCCGCGGTGTACAACATCAACGATTTCGCGGATACTCGTTATATCAAGAGAGAGAGAGAGAGAGAGAGGGAGAGAGCGAGAGCAAGCGAGTTCGAATTGTTGAAACCTTAGAGGAAAGTCGATCATGGGGTGTACACTTGCGCAGTGTACGTCCGATTATATATAGACCGCCAGTTTACCACAGAAACAAACTTATAACAGATTCGCTTAAGCACTTAGTTTATACCATTCTAATAAAAAGCGCGAAGGGTAGATTTGATCACACGGCGATACGCTTTTGGCGCAACTTTTTCCATCCCTCCGACGATTTACCGGCACTAGCGCGCGTATACTTTAAAGTTTCGTTTTCATGATTACTTTCAGTACCGTGTCTTGCCACACGGCGGAGCCACAACTTCTCTCAAACCCGACGAGAAGAAATTTCAAACGAAGAAATTCACAACAAAACCGCGATACAGTCGAGGATGCGGCAAAAAGGGACACGGTAAGGAAAGTCTCGATTTGCTTCCAAATTTTTTGTCTTTCACTGGTGATTTTCACCGTAGGCACACTTTGGGGATCGGATCAATGTACTCGAGTCGTGGCATGTTACGTCGACATTAGACGCCATGCATGGCCGCTGAAATTTCCGAGCCACAAATCTTGAAAACTCGGCCGAGCAAGATTGATACGTATTCTATCAGTATTCATGAAAGAGTTATACAGCGTGAGCGTCAACTTTGACAAAGTATACAAAAAGTGCGCCATTAGTAAACTTTGTTGGATCGGTGAAATCCTTTTGCTTGCGCGCAGTGCATTCTCGTTAGGATATAAAAAATGTCTTTCGCACGGACGACGACGTTGGTGTAGGCAACTTTGCGAAGCCGTAAAAGCTTGGACGTTAATTCGCGCGAGTGTCACGTGGTGTGTTCGCGACACATAGAATACAAGGTTTGCTATAGAGGGGGCGGGGGAGAAGCTTTACCTTTGCGACCGTCGTTTCGTGCACTCGGCGCAGTTTAGAAGATTTTGCATTCACGTTGGAGAGCGGAGATTCAGGAACTGTCGTGGCGCCACATGGAGAATAGGACGCTGCTAATTAAAGGCAACTGGCAATGGACTGCACGCTTCGGTCCGCTCGATTCTACTCGGCTAATGAATAAGGATGCGCATTTGACAGTGAAGTCAAGCATATTATGATGATGATCTTTTAATGCGCCGAGCAAACTTTTATTGAACATTTCACTATCCTTGATTAGTAGCAGCCCCCATTTTTTTAACTTCGCAATTTTTTGTAACTCCCAGATCAAAGGAAGAAAGAGCAAAAAAAGAAAAAAAAAGAAGAAGTGTCTGGCAACTTTTTATTGACACGCCGGTTCGCAAGAATGGTATTATCGAGATTCCTGGTAGGCTCGATTTTCAGGTGTGTTTTTGTGCTGATGTATGTACCTGCACTTATCTCGCAGTATCAATTAAGAGTTCGGAACAGTTTTATGAAAAAGCTCTCTCTCTCTCTCTCTCTCTGCTGTATCGAAGCTCAAATTGACGCTCTTTGGGGTGAACTTTATCGGTTTACAACGCACGCGACGAACTGTAAAAGAGTTCGTTGACCCGACCTTATAGCAGCAGGGAGAAGCTGGACAACTCACCTTTTACATGAGCACATGCGCACAATTAACACGCTTATTCGCCAAAGCGTGTATGCAATAAAACGCAATCAGTTAAACAGGCTAAAATAAATTCAATTTGCTCCTCTCTCCAGATGCTTCTTTTCATTACGGCCGAATCGTTTCCGTTCCAATTCCGATTGAACATTTCTTACCTTTTTCCATGACATAATGTTACACTTTCGTTTCATTTTGGGGTTGAATTTAAATTGGAAAAAAAGCGGATCATTTGAAACGTAACTCGAAACTTTGCCATTCATGACTCAAATTGTCAGATAATTATAGATTTTGTGGAGAGAATGAACGTAATTTTATTCACCCCCTTGAAAACTCGGTGATTTCGAGACGCAACGGAGAAATCTTGTACCGAGGAAAATGATCCTCTTTTAAAATGCGAAGCGCCTGAAGTTGTTATCAAGTATTATCACCTTCTGAAAAGGAAGCGTTTAACTTGTGAACTGCGAGTGCAAATAGCGACAATAATTTGTGGATGCAAAGCACAAACGAAAATGCTGAGGCTTTACGCTTCAATTGTCTCTAATCCACAGCTCTCGAGAGCCAAAGCGGCAGAATAGCCGAGCAATGCGAATAGGACACGGTGGGGTCGAAAAATGAAGAACGAGCCGAGATTAAAATACCATCCGCTGAGAGTCTATTGTTTAGCCGCATGTAGCCAGCAAACTTTTTTTTTTCTGTTACACAATGACGAGGACGGGCCATTACGCGCCTTCTAAATGTGTCAATTCTGATCGACATGGTGTAACGAATAAAGCGTAACTGATCTGACTGGATCTACGCATTTAAAATTATTGTCCGGGCGAGTGATGGCGACTGATCAAAAAAAAAAAAAGTTGTATGAATAAAATAAATGTTTAAATTGTTTTATTAAGTTTCTTTCTTTGAATCGAATAATTCTTTGCTGAGAAGTAGATTGGTATTTGAAAGCCAAGTTTGATGGTCGTACCGTGGACGTGATTAGAATTGTCGTTTGACTACTTGAAAAAACTTAGTTTCTCAAATACTTTATGAACTACGAAAAAGACCGAAAAATCAGCATGGCTGATGAATTTAATCTTGATTAAGTAAAAAAAAAAAAAACGAAGCGAAAAGGAAATGACAAAGACAATTTTCATCGCAGTATCTTGTATGCAAATACGGAGCCAACTTCTTAGTTATCTCAAAGCCGGATGGACCGATTAATTATTTTCATCTTCGTTTTCAACTGTTCCTGATGCGTCTACAAATTCCAGATGAGCCCCAACATTTTAATTGAAAATGTTATAATTGGCTCGCTTCGATAGCATGTGCCGTCAGTGAATTTTAATTCCGGGTATATACAGACGCTCGGCTTCAACTTAACATTGTATATTATTCCAATTTATTGCAACTCGTAAAGTTCTCTTATGAGTTTTGCAAAAAAATCTCAAAGTTTTTTGTTGCCCTGTAAAGTTCAAGTTTTTTTTCCATCTATCTTCAACAATCGTCCATTGCTTTGGACTCTTAGCATCGGAAATGGATAAAATATTGTCAAGTTTTTCAAAGTGACACAAAGGCTGTAAACAGTCTTCGTGGGAATGACGCAGAGAGAAACGGCTCGGAGCGAAGCAGCGGGTCTCCTAGACTACTGAACGAAATTTAATACCACGCGGGGTCGTGCTAAGAACCACTTCGCGACACCAAGAAAACAACGTTAATTTACTAAAAGAAAGGTGAAAAAAACAATTTGAGGGAAAAATTCAAATAATTAATTACGTCCAGAAAGTGTTGGATGCCCACCAGTTGTGCTTTTAGATCGATCTCCGCAGCGCAACCCATTTTTCTCTCAAGTTCTCCCAAAAATCAAACTCAATTAAATTAGAAACAGAAAAAAAAATGTGCGTTGTTTTTTTTTTTTTTTTTTTTTGGTTTGTGTAAAAGTATGAGCTCGGGGTAATCAACTTGAGTGCGTCGTAAAAAGTACATAAATTGCTGGACCGAACAAATTGAAAGACATCGGATGAGTGTTATTAATGAATGATGATTCTCGCGGCTGTCGCCGGTTCCACAGGCGCGAGGCTCATAAATTACAGTCACGGTTGAACAAAACAATCGAGATGGATTTTTGTCGCTCGGCGGAGTCCGTGTGTTTTATCGCATCGACTCTCTTGATCCCTCGCATTTCATCCGTAAAACCAATTATCAGGTTCGTGTGGCTCACAAATTGCAGAGCGCGATATCGTGATATAATTCAACATTCAATGCAATTATTAAGCTCGTGTACAGCAAAGCCGTTCAAAAATATGATGAACGAAGAATAATAAAGCGCTAAGGGGATGAGGGCGTGGGGGAAGTGATAGTCCGGGTTAATTTGTATTAACAATTTCTGCGGCTCGTGTTATTCCTTGCCACCCCGCGGGGACCGGCTAAGAATTCATGCAAATTTTTCTCCAAGGTATTCGCTTGTAATTAACTTCCGCAGTTGTTTCGCGTTATAAGTTTAATGCAAACTTTCGAACGATTCTGAAATCATTCGGCTTAGCATCGGTACGAGCTGCGCAAAAGGTATTCAAAATATTTCGGCAAACTATGCCGTGTGTTTCGACTGTATACTTTGTTGGCATAAATTTCGCCCTGCCAGACAGACTTCCCGATCGAAATTGATACATCGGCCACGCGCGCGTTTCACTTGCCATGCAAAGTTGAATTTAGAGACGGAGTTTGAGAACGCGAGCTGTGCGCGAGGCGGTTCCAACGAATCCACGAGGTTTGTTTCAACAAACCTGATAAATCACCCGTGATGAATTGCAAAAATTATAATAATCGATCCTCATCACTGCTATTCATCTTGGCCCCTTCAACTTTTTGGCACAATATCGCCCCGGCCGCTTATCAAATAAATCTGCCGGCTTCGCCTTTTTGCGCACACTTTCCGCCACTTGATTACAGATACATTTTGCACACTTCCTTCTCGTGCAAATAACATGACGCTGCTTCGAGTATCGCCCGCTTTGAAGAAACGGCTGATCTACCCAATAATATATTCTTTGACAAATTGTTTCGAGCACAAAACGTGCAAACTTTCGAACAATTTAGAACATTTTCGATTCTGCCTACAAATTCGAAAGTACGTTTATTATATTGTTTTAAATAAAAATGTCAAAAACTTTTCGATGGTTTTTGGCCGTTAAAAATATTTTATATATTCAAGAAACAGGAATTTATATAATAGCCAGAGGAGAATGTTCATTTTAAACAATTTGTCAGAAACTTTAGAATTTATTTTATTCCTTCCAGCTTTGTACATCACGATATTAATATATTTCCAAATCCGCAAAAAGGGTATCGATCACGAGAGGCATTGTTTCAAAGTTATATTGATATTTGAATAAATTATACGTATCAGGCTCAAAAAGAAAGTTGCGAAATTGAATTGAAGTACAGTCGAAGTTTGAATGACAAATATTTATAGCAGATCTGCGCATCGAGAGGGCGAATAAAGATGACTGGTGTAACGAAAAGTCTCTATAAATCAAAAGCAGATTTGAAAGGCAGCGGGAAATAAAGAAATCCTTCGATGGAAACGCGCGAGTCGTGTATTATAAGCCTCGAGTATATGTAACTGCGTGAATAATCGCGTATATTTTTTTTTCTTTCCCGAGTTTTGTGTGCATGGTTCTGAATTAAGAGTCGGAAAGTATAACCGGAATATTAACGCTGCGTGCTGAGTACTACGAATTCACCGATGTGCCGTGATATTATAATTGTCGGAAAACACAGCTGGATCTCAGTATCACAATTTACAATGAAATTTCATTCCTAACTACAGAGGAGGACGTAACAGTGCGCTGTCATTGGGAAGGTGTTAATTAATTATGGCGCGGCTTCAAACACACGTTACAATTGAACACGGCTCGGCGAATAATACTCTATGATTAGAAATTAGTAAATTATAGGTTTATTTAAATGTCCCGAAGGATAGCCAGGAATTATCGTTATCGGGGCAAAACGCCGCCGCCGTCAGTGATATAATTCGGGCGCGATAAATTGATCTTTATGTCGCGCCGCGAACGACACAGCAGCTTTGGATTTGGCAAACCGGCATAGGCGGATTTTCAATAAAACAATCTCTTTACCGATTTTCACAGATCGAATTAAAGTATATCTACAGTCGTATTTCGTTTAGAAAGCCGCAGAAAATGTGTACACCCTAAGCCGATGCCACACACACCGTTCATCAATACTCGTAAAACAAAATCCGAGATCGTCCGGTGAAACATATAAATTTAAATAACGAAAAAAAAAAAAAAAAACAAAAAACAAACAAACAAACTAGGAAGGAAAAGGTAAATTTGATCGTGAATTGTTTCCACCGAATCGCGTCCCGATTCAATGACCATAAATGGCGCTGTTTAGAAAATTTATTTCGCACTTTGACCGAGGAAAAATTTGCCACACTTTCTCGCCACTGTGTTGCTCTGCTACACGCCATCCTTTGAACCAAAAGTTTTATTTGCGAAGCTGATTCAATGCCGCGAAACGTACCAAAACTATTTTTTCTTCTTTTTATATATATATGTATATATATATGGATATATTCATTTTCGTTTGTGTTTCCTTTTATTTTCACTTTTGCGCTGTTACAATTTTGTATTATTGCTGCGAAAATAGTGTTACCAAAGTCGAAGTCGAGATAGTAACGCGAATGCATTATATTCGAGTTAACAATGGCATTGTTTAGAGCTGCTGAACATGTGATAAGGTGTAAGGTATATCAGACAGAGTATAGAAGTACAATACCTGTTGTAATAGCCATCACCAGCGTAACGAATAATCTAACTCATACACGGCCAACTATATGTATCGTAACAAAAATGTAGATTCGTGCATTACGCGAAACTTCGCTAAACAATTCATCATTGTCCGTGAAATTAATTATTCCGATCCATATGTCGTGTGCTCATTTTTGCAACTTCAACGGACAATTTTCAATCATCAACCCTCAATTATAAGAGAAAATTTGAATTAGAAAAAAATGTAATTGCAAAATCGTTGCTCTCTCGAATGCGGTAAAGAAAGTGGGCGACTTCCTGCGACCAAGGAAAAAAATATTGGATTTTCTCGCCCTTAACGAGATAGCGGGGTATTTATCATAAGCTCAATTGAGAGTAGCGGTTTTTGCGCGGCAGCAGGTTATTAAGTTGCCGCGCAGTCTAAAAGGCGCCACGCGCCTACTTGAGGGTTAATCGCATTATAGCATCGGCGTCTGATTGCACAAGCCCAGCTGGAAAACGATATCGATTGGCAATACGTCACGCAGTCATAATATAATCGCGCATATTTATTTCGTGTAATTAGAATATTTGTCTCTGTGCACGCTCGCCCTCGCATTGCTGACATGACACCGATTATGCAAGAGTTGCAAAAACAGAATATGCTTCGTCTCTCTCTAACCCATTGGTCGAAATGAAATGATTATTTGCTCGATCGCTCGCGCCTCTCGCTTGTGGCAGTTCTTTGGACCGATCGGGCCAGCACGTGGGAAGATAATTACGTTGGGAGTACCTGCTGATGGTTAGGTTTTGAACAAGCCACAACGGGCCGAAGATATAAAAAAAAAGCGGGACAACCGAGAGGTTACCGGAAAATGGGTGTCAGCACTGGCGTGACGTTCACGCCGGCAGACATTTGTGTGTCAAATTGTTGCGAAAGGCATTATCTATCCCGTCTGTTATTTTTCCTTTTGAAACGCTCCAACTCCTTCTTCTACATTTTTTTTGTTCTATCAGAACTCTCTGCTTCTGCGGTAAAAAAAAAAAAAAAGAAAAACGTGGATCCATCTGACAGGTTATCACGCGGAGAAATTTTTATTTCGTAAATTGATAAGAAAATGATGTTTCCTACAAATTCCGCACAGCGCTTCTTTTTTCGGGTGGCGCTGCATTTTTCTTGTCGTTTCGTTATGATGACTATTCTAATAAAACGTGATATTTTTGAGGACGGTGTATATAAAAAGGGTGAATTTCATACAGGCTCGCCTGCAATAATGGTACGCGAAGGTGTCGTAAAAAGAGCACCGATTTTGTTGAGGCGAGCTGTAAGAAGCATTTAGAAAAAGTTTTTATTAAATCTAAGCGGATCGAGGCGTGGCAAAAGTTGCCTATCGTCGATGTCTTGGACTCGCACTTGGAGCTCGGTATCGTCAGCAGCTGGTGTTATCTCTTTGAGTGTAAACGAGAGATATCAAACGATCCGTGTGTTGAACTTCAACGTCTCTGCTACGACCATGAATGGCACACATTTCATATTGTTAGTCAAGACATTAATATTCTGTGTATATATAGATATATATATTTGTGTATGCTCAATTCCTTTCAGAAGTAAATGAAAATAGAAAAAATATTAAAAAATACCACCGTATCAACAAAAGCTTGAACGATTTCATTTCATTTTATACGTTATGTACATTAAGTTTAAAATATGGCGCGATTGTTTACGCCTCGGTAAAATGTGTTCTGTCATATTACTTGTTTTGGAGAAATATGCACAGCAGGCGCGCGGTAATGTATTGCACTAAACTGCCTTCTTGGCCGAGTGTTTACGTCACAGGATACGCGTTATTAGATATCTAACCGTGATGAATGTTCGAGCAATGAAATTTTGAGGTTAGGCGGGGCCAAGTGGCTAGATAAGATAATCAGCAACAGCCGTCGTTCTCTCGTCGGGTACAGGAGTCATTATGAAGACTGGGAAGTGCATTTCTCGATCTGTCATACCGAACTCTAATTCGGCAACCCAGTTTGAACTTGCCACGTTCGCACATTTCGCATGATGCATCTGTACCGTGCATGAATGTTTCGTATATAATCGTATTCAGTTTCACGTCGTTCAAAATATTGGCCGTGTCGCAAGTTAACAACTTGTCATCATACTTTTGATCCCGCATCTAGTCATCCATAACAAACTAATAAGTAGTTCAACTTAGTTTGGGTTGTTTCCCATCTACTAAAATATTTCAAACATCTTGTGGTTTTTGAAAATATGATAATTTTTTTAAATATTATAGATGTTCTAGATTTAAATGGATTTAAGGTTTGCAAATGTAACCTAAATCAATGATTTTTGAGTTTTTTGAGGTTATGTTACGGTTTTTTGGATTTTTTTTGATACCTCAGAACCCAACCTTGTGGGTACTCTGGTAAGAGCTCTTGGCGTCCTCTACACGATGGCATTGTCAACTTTTTTAAATGTTTCTTTCTGAACATTTCGTCAGTTTTGTTTGTTTCATTTGTTAGTTTATTTCGTCAGTTTACCATGACGCACAGTGATAGTAGCGATGTTCTATATCGAACTTAAAAGATGATAAAAAATTGTTCGTTTTTGTTCATGTTTTAGAAAGTCATTCACTAATGCAAACAACATTTTCGATGAAGATGATTAAAGAAGTATTATAGCTGAGAACAACCGGAATTTATCGACTTGTCAGTCAAATTAACTGTGCTGCAAAGTTTTGGAACGTTAAACTGGGAATGAGTCGCTGTAAGATGCTGCGGTTGACTTGTGCGATTAACTTGCAAGGTATTCCCATTACGGTGATTCGTGGTAATAGATTGATTGGCTTGCCGCTGTCAATGATTTGGAAGAAGGTACTCTTCGAAGTTAAATATCCCCCTGTCTCTGTAACACATTGGTGGGAAAGTGATTTAAGGATTTCTTCTGCTTAATTTACCGTTATTTGACTTTTATGCATAATGTATTAGGAGACTGGCAATTTTATTTGACCATCATTTTTCAATCGTGTTTAACTTGTATCTCTCGCCAAAAGTTCCCTTCGCGTTGCATAAGCCTCGTGTGTTTCGTTTAAATGAGAAAAATTTGACATCAAGTCGCGGTGAAAATGTTTTCCGTTCATGTGTTTTCATTAAATTTTCTCACTCGCACGATATTTAAAACCCATACATGTTAGGTTCTAAATATCTAATCACCTTTTCCATTCACCATTCTTCAAATCCTGCTCTCTCCTACTTTTTCAAAAGCATATCTCTCAAGAGTTGAAAGACGAGATTGGTTTTTCGGTCGCAGGTTAATGTAATGTGCAATATTTCATGCGCAACATCAAGTCGTTTGATAAAAGGCCTCTCGTAATCGATGACCGAAAGCAATTATGAGAAAAAGGTCCATCGAAATTATTCCGCACTCTTCATAGTCTTTTCTTCATGGAGGTACTTTTTTTTGCGACGAGGGCACTTGGACTGAATATGAATGGCCCGGATCCTTTTGTAAATTCTGATGCAAAATAATAAAAGGGACCATGTCGCTCGCTCGATTTTCGCCGGTCCACCAAGCGCCCCCTTTCTTACTCAAAGATGAATTTTATTTTCACTCAGATGAACGACTCTTTATATTGATCACGTCTCAAACGATTTAGCTAATTTCGGTGGGTCGCGTTTAAAATGAAAGGAAGGATGACTCGCCTAGGCGAGAGTACGTTCCCCTCACAATCTCAGAGTCCTTCGCCTTAATCGTCCAGGACAAAGGAACTCTCGCAAACGACAATCCCCTCGCGGCGTTACGATCAAGTCATTGGACCCGAGTGTGCGCAAGTAACGGAATCATTTTCTTCACTCACTTTTGAGCGAGCGGAGTATGTTCTCCTTATTTATTTATGTTTCAATATAAAATGCCCTTTGGCCTGATGCTATCAATGGGGCGGTATGCAAGTTGCCAAAAATATCGATCGGTCGCTCAGTCTGGACGCAGCGGAACCAAAACTTTCACGTATTCAAAAGGATTCGAGGATACGAAAAAAAAAATTTACATCCTCTTCGTTTTTTTCTCCCTTTATTTTATCTTTCAATCGGGGGGAAAAGAGTATACAAATGAAACTAAATTAAAATAAAATATTTCACTGATATAGCGCTCTTTTCTGCAGACACTTGGCACATTAACCGTGAGCACAATACTTTGACGAAAATAATACGTCAGTTCCAGCTTCCCCATTTTTATGCACGAAACGAGAATGATTGAATAAGTGTGCGAAATCCGCAGAACCTATTACTTGTCATGTCAGGTGGTAGGTGTATATATGAAAAGATACGATGCAAAATAGAAAAGATTTGTAGCGCACACTCTGACTGGCGTTAGCGCGACTGGAATTGAATACAACGAACACACAACGGGGGAAGCGTATAAATAACTGATCAAGATGCATACCTGTCATCATATGCATTATGATCCGCGGAGAAATCGTATCGACACCCGTGGCGTGAAAAAGGAAAATTGATTTCTGATGTGTGGAATTAGGACGATTCAGCTTCGCAAACAATCCATTCGTATATCAGCAACCGCACTGTCTCGCTGCGACGAAAAGAAAAAAAAATTTTTTTTTTCAATAAGATAAATAAATGTGCCCCGCGCGCGTGCGAATCGACGATTCATGAAATGACATATTTTTCAATACACCGCACGTTTGTTTCCAATTTCCTCATTAATGGGATGTACAGGTATACTTTGTGTCCCTCCTCGAGACGTCTGAATGCTCTTGCATGCCGACGATTTTAAAAAGCCTCGAGCTTCTAAAATGTTTCATTGATTGAGAAAGAAAACAACATTGATAATACTGCTTCTATAACGAGCAAGTTCTTAAGCGTCGTTTTCCCGTCTTTTTTTTTTTACATTTTAGTTCCCGTGAATTGATAACGAAAAAAAAAAAAAACAAAAAAAAAACAATAAATAAGAGAAGTAAAAAAAGGAAAAATACAAATTGCCTCGGAAGAAATTCGTAATTGAATAAAATTGATAGACGATTCGCCGAGACTGGCGCCCGTAAATAAACTCGGACCAACCTCATTTTTCGCGCTACTTTCTCGACATGCAGTATTGAAGAAATAAAAATGTTGAAGGGGAGGAGAATTTTTTTTCCTCGGAATGCAAATTAACATAATCGTACGTTACATTGTTGACGCATTGGTCATTGTTATAGCGGAGTCGAGCGACCTGGCCCGAGGATGCGCGAGGACTTTCTAACTGAAAGTTGTGAGCTTGTCATCGACGTTCTGTCCTGACTGATCTTTTCATCAGACATTCAAAGTCGTGAAGGGTGAGTCAGCGAGCGGATTCAGATCTCTCGGGCACGGTTGATTGAGTTCTTTAATGAAACAGTAAGTACAACGGGAATCAGCTGCAAGTATCGGGACGTGTTAATCATGGATAAAAAAAAAAAAAGAAAGAAAGAATGAAGTTTTATTGAAGTGATAAATATCCGTGCAACTTTCTCCTCGGTTGAAGAAGGAAAAAAGAAAAGATATTTTTTTCAATAAAAAGAGTAAACAAAATTATTTGAGGTACTTTTTGATTCCACCAATGCACCGCATGTACCGTTAGCAGTAACACATCTGACGTCCTGAAAGATGTTTTATGAGCCTTACATGAGATACGAGCCAGCTTGAGGCTACGAATTGTTTGGGAGTAATCGATTACCCATATTATTTAAATTTAATGATCATTATAAATTTCAATGCGTTCAATTCTAATGTATGCAATTGGACCAGGGGAAAACGGACAAATTTGCTCGAGTCTTTATAACATATTGGATTTTCGATTGCGAACTTCATTTGAGAAATACGATTGCGGGTGAATTATCGGCCTCGCGCGAATCTACCTTCGAAAATTCATCTGATTAACCTCACTTGCATGTCGTCGTCTAAGCTTCTCCTTTACCGTCGGCGCATATTCTGTTTCGATTTCTCTTTTAATTCTTGTCTCGCCGATCTTTCTCCCTTTCCCGTCGCGGCTTGCGCGCCCACTCAGAGTGCATTCCAGTGCATTCCAGCTAGTTTCCGCAGACCGTGCGGCCCCGTTGCTATCGCGCCTCGTACATTTTGCTCCTTATCGCCGACGAACTTTCTTTACACGGATGCGCCAAAAAGAAAGGTGAAAAACCCTTACGGGAACTTCATGAAAAAAGCCTACTGACATTCGTGATAAAAAGTATCAAATATATTGTCCGCATTCGCGCGCGCTGTCCCGCCGGTGTTTGTACCGTTATTTATGGCCTTATGCATATTAACACATATAAGATTGCCGATGAGATGTGTTTCGTGCACGTTCTTTTTTTTTTTTCTTCGTCTCTCCCCGAATTAAAATATTTTGCAGCTTTCTGTGTTGCTATTGACATGATTATGGTTACACAAAGTGCAAGATTTATCATGCGCTTGAGTGCTAACAAGCCAACGTTAAGGATTTAATAAGCCAAAAAACATTAACAGTTTTTTGATCCACATATTGCGGTATTGACCGAGCAGATTTTTTTTTTCTCGTGCTCATTCTTTTTATCGTGATAAAAGTTACTTTATATATATATAAATTTTTGAATCAAAATTCGTTACGTACTTAAAACGCCATGAATAAAAAAAGAATCCTTTTGAAAAATTGCTCTGGCATGATTCTGGAAAAATGTGCCTCTAACCTCATATAGGTGATTTTTGGTTGAGAATTTTTCGTAACCGATGCATTTATATGAAAAATGATGAATGAAAAATCTTTGTAGTTGAACCGAGGCGGAACGTGTTGTACATTATATGCAGATTTTCAGAACACGAAATCTACTTCTGTTACAACATGTCGTACCGACGGGACACACAAGACAACTGTTTAACGTCGCAAAAATTTTAAAATAATATCATTTTTCACGACCTTCCGCGATCCGACATCGATATTCCGCAAGCTCACGCTCGATTTAACAGTCGAATGATTGCCACGTTGCTCCAACCGAACAAAATTCTGTGCATTCTAAAATCACGAGTCGAACTTTGACCTTACGCGATTGGCTATCATTAAATTGTGATGAATAGTTTGATCGTCAAATCGACGGAACCGCGAGTCTGAAGGAGAAATGAAAAGAAAAAAAAGGAACAACTTTCTGTTCCTTTTTCTTTTCCGTAAAATATATCTCCATCCCGATACTCTGCGAAGATTACTTTTCACATAGATAATTTTAAAGTTTTGGCAAGCCATGATTGAATGACGAGCGGAAAACTCTTTGAAGTCAGACGCACCGAACAGTCTATGAAACTTGGTTTTCACGACAGATATCAGCCTGGCAAAAACCTCGCGCAGTCATTTCTAAACGAGACTCTCTTTCAACCTACCAACATTCATTCGGAGTTAGCGTAATTTCGGTGAAATCAATTATACCGCTGAGTTTAAATAAATTGTACGATTGAGCACTCGTATGCATTAAAACCGAGAGAGAACGACGAGAAAACAACATTTTTCTATTAAAGAAATTGTCATTTATATCTTTTTGGGATTTGTTGTCATAAAAGAGAATGAATCCACGAGCGCTTTTTCACGAATAAAATTTTTGCGACGCATTATCTTAATCAAAACGGCGTTAAGAAAATGGAACGGAAGTGAGACGAAAAACGAGACGAACAAAAAAGAAGGGGGAAGAAAAAAAATAATCAGACAAGCGACCGAAATACGAGAAGACCTTGCAAAAGCGCGTTACGACGCTCTTCATTTGGGAACGCTATAAATGTCATTATCAATCGTGCCCAACCCCATTTGGGTTCCAAAGCTTAAGCGATTTAAAAATTGAAATACCATTAAGCACCATCTTCTCTATGACTCCTTTTTTTACCTACACAGATAAGAAAAAGGACAATTCAAACCTCACGGAGAAAACGTTTGGGAACAATTCTGACGATTCCTCTTATTTTTTATCTAAAAAAGCTCAGAAAATACATTATTATAACTTTACGAGTGGGAATTAGTGCTTTTTTGTACCATAATAAAATTCGAGGAGTGAACGGTTAATTTTTTTTTTCATTTTACTTTATATATTTTCAGACCCGGGTCGGTTTTATTGCTGTTAAGAACAATTCTGCCGTGACATAATTACTTTTTGTGCGCACAATTTTGGATGTACAGTGCCAGGGTGATTTAGAGCATTTTTTAAGAGCTTGTAATGATGCGTTTGCCTTATAAATTTATCGGCCCTGTGCATGCAGTGCATTGCACGACTCTGAATGAGGGAGAGAAAAAGATCTTTCCACTGCTGGGTGACGAGTCTTACGGCTCTAATGACTATTCGTGAGAGGAAAAAAAAAAAGAAACGATAAAATGCTCGAAACTCTGATACATCGTACGCGTTGAAATGAGGCTTTTGCGAGTTGCAAAATGTGACTTTAATTGCCAAATTTCAAAGAGCTTTACTCAACGAGGCCGTTACAAATTGGGAGCGTGTTTTTAATTAATAGGCCATTAGATGATTTTCAAGTGCATCAAATTTGTTACAAAACAAAACAATTTTCAAATTCAATTATCAAAGTTTGTGCTCAGTTTGGAGGTTTTATATGAACACGTTCGAGTCGCTTGGCACTTGGGTCAATATTGTCGGAAAGATTTTTCTTTCACTTGATGAAACAAAACCGAGACAGAAGCGCCATCTATATTCGTAGAGAATTGTCAGACCAAAAGTCCGTTCTGGGTCTCGGTTTGATTTAAGTTTCAAGTACTAGACTTTAAACTTAAGCCAAAACATAACCTGAGCTGAATCGGAGTCTTCCGGCTCGATAATAATTACTACCGAAAGTTGCAGCCAGTCTACCAAAGCAAACGTCCACGAACAAGTCTGTTGAACCGAGTTTGGCTCATAGTTCAACAAACATGCGCATCGTATTGTAGATATTAAGCGTTATAGTGAACATACGTTGTTATTACTCACGCGTTCAATTTACGTGACGTTGTGCGGTATCGCGTGCCAGAAACTTGAAGACCGAAGTCGGCAGCGGTTCTGGTGTTTATAAATTTTTGCCAAATCCAAAAGTCGATGACACACCTAGATTGTTTCGCGCAAACGTAATTCACAAAATTATAATCTTGATTCAACGTTGTCGGATTTAAAAGGCTACACTTGGAATATATATTTTAAAACAATCCGCCGGTGAAAATTGCAGTATCTGATGTCATGGACGAACTTTTTTTTTTTTCGTAACTAATGGTATCATATAAACGTGCAAATAAAATGGTTTTTTTTCCCTTTATGAAAACATTTTTATGATTTGCAACGATTGCGGTTGAACGAAACTTGTTTCTTTTTTTTTTCTCGCGCAGATCTGAATAAAGACATGGGCGCATGACTGAATGAACAATGCATAATTTAATGCGAACAAGTTGAAAACGAAAATACATAAAGTCGAAAAGCCATTGTGCGAGAATAGATAAGAAGAGAGCCGAAAAAGATAGGATTTCTGGACGTGTTGAGTTATTTGCCGATCAATTTCTGTTTCAAAATTGCACTTGGGATCCCGAGGCCCCCAGACTCCGAATCTCATTACTTTTGCAACTAACAGATTCTTGAATTGTGCGAATCTCTGTTCTGTTCTTGTTGCAGAACTCATAGCAGTAAGTCCACCCTAAGAAACTGCTTCAATTTTTTTCTTTTCATTCACATAATGAAATATATAAATTCACCTTAACAAATGAACAAACAAAAAATAATAATAAGACAACTTTGCAAAAAAAAAAAAAAATAAATAAATAAATAAATGGTACACGAATGAGCAAAATTTTATACGAAATGATGAAACCTGAACAATTTGCAAGAGATGATTATTGCTATCTTGAAGTCAAAGTACTATAAAAAGTGAAAGTTTCGAATGTTTATTAGAATTCCATCTTCGGGCTCTTTAACGAAATCTCGTCGATAGCGCGGGGTTGATTTCAAGAATCGTCCCATGAATTGTGTCATCTCATTCGGCTTTATGGTATCTCTGATAAATCGATAGGTTATATTGCGCATAGTTGAAAAGTACACTAAAAATTGTTCCGTTACCGCACTGAGAGAGCGATAAGATTTCCCCGACGATCGAGCCAATAGTGCAAAATGATGCCGCTTCGGTACTTCGCTGCAAATTATTATGATGGGACAAAACGTGTTTCCACGGGACAATGCCAGCGCCATGCATTGCTGCGCCGAACCCTCTCGATCAAGTGTAATGTCCCCCATGCATATCTTTTATGTTGATTTATTGCACTTAATATACAAACGCAAGCGGAGCAAACGTAGAGAATATTAACCACAAAATTTATATTCCCCGCCTGTGAAGGAAAGTTCCGTGACCAACGATCTATCGATTAACTATAGCAGCGTGTTTTGAAGGGCTCCGAATAATCCTTCGCACTTTTTTGTTCACAGTATGAGTATTTTGTCTTCTTATCGAATAATTCATCGTTCTTCTAAATTTTTCTCTCTGTGTATTTCCGACTTTTTTTTCTCCTTTCTACTTCAACATTATATTGTTTAATAAGGTGCAAATAATTAGCGATGTCACTCCATTGCTCCTCGTGACAAAAAAAAAAAAAAAAAAAAAAAATTTCAGTGGTATTTATACTCTTGGTATTGAACCGAAACGAAATCAGTTAAGACAATAAAATTCCAATATACGTAATTACTCCGTGTATTCTGAATGCAAAGTAGCTACGCTCCATTAAGACAGTGGATGGGTGGCGCTGACAGCTCAGGTAACTTGAGCACGACCCGAGCCGGGTTGATTGTGTATTGAAATAGTATGATTATTGTAATTTGAATTGTGCTTGTTATGTTCGAATGCACTTGGAAGGCTCTTTTTTTAATAATAGAGAATAACGTTCCCACAATGAAGGCAAAAGTACAATTCATCGTAGAGACATATAACTTTTCAATAATAAATCAAGCTGTTTTACACGCGGGAGCATATTTATTAAACTGAGATTTCAAAAAAGAAACTTGAAAACTTGGGACAATGAAATGCTGAAAAAAAAATTTTTTTCTTTTTTCGAGGACACAACGTGCATCTTGGCTGCATGAATAAGAAATGACAAGTTAAAAATCGCCCTTCGGAGTTTTATTTGCCCACGTTTTCATCGCTTATCTTCTTTTATGTCGCGCGTACAAGATTTTCCGGAAATATTGAACGTGTTTGAATGTGTGCAAGCGGAATATGGAAATGTGCGTTCTCTTCAAGCGATACACGAATATGTTAAAGACGAAATTAATATCCTCTTGGCGAAAAAAAAAAAAAAAAAGCCGCGATAATTTTCGTGGCTGGTGGAGGCATCTGAAGAACGGCCATATATCTCGCCCGCTGTCATGGTAATAATGCCATTATCGTTATCAAGCAATTGCACAAGTAGACGATATTAAACTGCACCTAACGTGACTCCGCCCGAGACACACGAGCTTTTCCCTTCCTCGAAATTAGATCTTAAATGTCAATCATTTGGAAATGAAGTTCTCTCGCAGGTTGTCTGACAAATGTCTAGTTTGAAATCGTGGAATGCTAAAATATTAATTAAATATTTGCCTTCGTTTTTGTCATTTTTGTATATTTTATAGGATGTCTCGGTTCGAAAAGAGGAGCCTTGCAAATTTTTATCTCGAGACTCGTATTATGAATAAGCCCGATGAGTTAGAAGCATTGCCTCTGAAAATTGTCTGGCAAAAAAAATTGCCGTCGGAATTTTTGCGAAATTAAGAATTTCCTTTACAAAAGAGAAACGGTAGTTTCGAATGTGCACGGGCAATCGCGGAATTACCTGAGCTGGCGCTCAGCCAGCGTTTGAAATTAAAGTGTCGATAAAGATGAACATGTAATTTCTTTTGTTGTCGCGTCTGATCGGACACTAAGGTGTAATTAAATTTCATAGACCGACGCTCGTCATAAAATATTAGCTCGACCAATGCGACGTCACGAGCGTTACAAACTCACGTACACAAGCCGCGTTGCAAAAGTTATTTTCTATCTTACAGTTGTCTCGCATTGGCACTTCATCTTTAACTACCCGGTATTAATACAAAATGTTGTTCACGACAGTCTAACTCGAAACTCGGATTATTCGGTTCAGGAAAGCATGTAATCATAACTATGTATGATGCAGTAACAATATATCGACGTGTCCGATAAATTGTGCACTTGTTACGGGAGGAAACTCGCTGGCATACTTAGATAGAATTTACGTCAGTATTTTTGCTTGATATTCAAGTTTTAATCAACAGTCATTATCTATTCGTTCGTTTATGATTTTTGCCTCTCTTATCTTCACGCTAAAAGATCTTTAATACCGGTTCCTAAGTTAACATTGCAGTTGAATTATGAAAAATAAGTGATAAAAAAATACTGATATCAGGTTCGGTGGATAACTTTTTTTGCTGGAGCAAATAATTTACCGGACGCCGAGCGACGGGAAAAGAGGTTGGAAATTTTTGGAGGACTCAGCAAAGTCGACCGTGTCACTTGTGAACAAATCAATATGGTTTTTATTTAACTCCTGAGTGCATCTTTCTGTCTTCCATAAAGCGGGATGTTTTGATGGATGTGATATTTTAGTGCTTGGCGAAAACTTTATGCCACACAGTTTAACGTTTAGAACTTGAAATATAAGGAAAGACAGGAGAGGTAGTGTGAGCAAACGAGAAGAGTGGTAACATCCGCCATAATTTACGAAAGTTAGCAGGAGTATTTCACGGTAACTTTATTCACTAAATTACAGGAGACTTAAAAGCGTCTGCTACCTGCAAGCAGCAAAGATCGGAGGTCTAAGCATTTGAAAGTTCGTCGAACCGAATTCTGTTGACGATCCTGGGGGCTTTTGTCACTGCCCGGAGACCGATCGTATATTGTCGTGATTCAACGACGTTCAAATCAATCAAGAATTCGTATACTATATAATAGCCGAGGTGCTTATTACGCGTCAGCAGAAAATAAATTATCACTTTTGTTTTTTTTTTGTTTTTCTACATCTGTCTCAAAATAATCTGCAACAATGAACAAATCAAATAAATTTTGCTACTCGGCAGAACATTTATGTGAATCTTTGAGAAATACAAAAAATTTAAATTTAACAATCAACTGACCTGGTTGGCATTGACAAGACCAAAAATTCGAATGATTGAAAATTCAAGTTTTATAAAATTGCTTCACTATAAAATATTAGCGTTAAAACAATGGGTTAAATGCAGTGAACAAAAGACACACAATGAATGTACTTTTTAATAACCAACTTCGGCTTGTATAAAAGGTTCGCGTATATTTTTATACAATGGAAATTATAACAATACTTCATTTATTTAGACGACAAATTGAAAAAAAAAAATTATTTGAAGGCCTTCGTTAAGCCTATTTTTAAAAGGCGCTCAACATTGAATAATACAACAATTCCATGTATATTTTCGTGAGACAAGTAATTCAAATTTTTTGAGTTATACGTTTCCTAGGCAACGTGATGCATGAGTAAAATACAATGTGAATAAAAAAAAAAAAACAAAAAAAAAACAAGAATAATGTATATTCCTTCTCTCTTTTTTTTTTGGTTAATTGTTTTGAAAAATGAGTACGTACATTTTTCTAACAAATTTTCTTGCTGAAACTGCGTTTTGTTGTTTATTCAAAATGTTAATCCAGAGTGATTTAATATTAACACAAAAAATACAATTTCTTCGTTCTATGATGCGCAGTACAAAGAGTGTAACTAAATAAAGTCAATTGGCGTGCCATCGCTCGTCTATATAATGGATAATAAAATGACTTTCATTGCAGTTGGTGAAATCGGATTATTCGAATGTGCGTCACGTGGAATTCGGCAACCTAGTGTTCCACATCGTCGAATTCGACATCCTCGAGAGTAGCGCCACTATAAATTTGTCAGGTATTCTAACTTGACAATTTCGATGCTGCGGGGCAGCTCTGTGGGAATTCCGTCAAATTGGTGTCTATGTCGAATCCAATGTAGCTAAAGTGTAATACTGGACCAGTGGAACATAATAGACAACAGTTTGTTCTACATGCAGTTTGAATCAAAGTTGATAGCATCGAGTTATTATGGAACGTCGCGGCCGATTTAACGGTTTTTCACGGTCAAAAGTTGAATAAAAAAAAAAAAAAAAAAACACGCATCTCGCTTTAACAACAGAGAAGAGCACAATAGAGCACGTGGGATGCTGCAGCATCAGATTTCACAAACACTACATGCAGAAAATCATCAGTTCGCAAATGTTTGCAGCGTTGAATGTCTTTTCCATTTACCCGGAATGTGTCCCTGGGCTGTTTACAGGCACGGGTATCGTAGTTCAATGAAAATTCGTTTGTAGTTTACAGCTGAACCAGGGGCTTCCGTAAAGTTCAACAAAATCCAGTTTCGAACCCAAAGGCTTTGACCGAAAACATTTGCCAAAGTTCTATGTCTGACATTTTGCGCTTTAGATTTCGAATCATTAATTGAAATACATCCGGGAGGGTAGTTGAATGGAAATAATGCCATTAGGAATTTTATACGCGACTAAATGAAACGACATAGTTGGCCGTTTCGAAAAAGGAAGATGTCACAGAGGAAGGGGACACAAATTGTAATATCTTTTCGATTTTCAGGCTTGATCACGCTTTACCAAATAGCGGTAGACGATGGGATCTAGTAATAAGGCCATAAAACCGACTGGACCGGAAAACATGGGTGAATGGCTCGATGTGCGCGCAAAGACGACTTGGAAGCTGTCCAAGTTTCTTGCGGTGGCCAGCTATCCGAGAATCCGCGAGAGATTACTAAATACATTGCTTACAAGATCGGACGAGCGTTATCGCTATAACATAATCCGATGTTTTGCGCACGGCAGGAAGAGCTCGTGCAAAAAAGTCCAAATTGAGAATTGTACTCAACAACTGTGCTTGCGCGCAACAATAGGACGATAACAAGAACGATAATTCAACAGAACTTATCATCAATGGTCAGAACAAAATGTCTCAACAAGGGACATTCAAATTTTTCGCTATTTCGATGAAGACGAACATTCGTAAGCCGAACAGTGTGACGACATTTTGTTCAATTAGACACTGTTCGGCACTGCGTGTATACCGCAGTATAAACATTATAGTGTACGTCATGGTTAAATGAAATTAAAAGGGATTAACAGTAAACATGGCTAACTATGAGAATTTACTATACTTTTGTAACGGTAAATGTTGAATAAAAATAAAAATAATACAACAAAAAGCAAACCGAACGTGAACATAAACTTGGAAGTGTATTTTTATGTTCATTTAGTGCAAAAATGCTGCTATATTCAGAGTGTAACCACACTGCACTACATTGAGTGTAATTTTATATATTTTTTCCAGCAGTTTTGCTGATGTCGAATTTCAAGCTGTCCGCAAACCTTGCGCAACGTTTTTTCGTTCCTTCAATTTGTCATAAACTTGGAGATTACTCCTTCACTTATATTACATTTCCAATCCCATCCGGTTGCGGAAACACATTTATGGCATGTCCACGCGGTAAAGTATCTTTCATAATGATGATGACAACATCGCGAAAGACTCAGATTTCGTAGGCGGCCTTGTGGGATCCCACACTCTGTAAAGCAGCGTTTTACTCTCGCGTTATAAGCAATCTCGCCAAGTCAATTTTCCCTCTCCCGGGGTAGATCGACAAATTTTTATCTGTCAGCGCACGAGATTGTAACATAAGAAAAAAAAAAATGTTCTTGCAACGAACATAGTTATGACTTGATAAGTGGAATAGTAATATTGCAATAAATTATGGCGGAATCGGCATGGTCGTGGGATTGGTCAGTCTCGCGTAACAAATCGGCATGGTTAATATGGGTTACAGGGTAACTAACGGCGTTATTGTTGGTGCGCTATGATGTCTGTATTAATCCGGAGAGCGTATTGCCAAATAAAGCCGAGCGTAGACAAAAATGTTTCAAGCTCCGAGGAAAAGTAAAATGACAATAAAAACGCGCCTTGGATAACGAGCGTTGGCGAACTCGATCTCTCGACGCGAACCCACGCGCACTTTTCGGACTTTATCGAATCATTTAGGCAGGCATGCTTTTCACAATTTCCGGCTTCTTTTTGACTCCTAATGGTGTCACTTCGATTCCCGTTGAAATTGTCAGCTGTAGGCGGCAATAATTTATTGATAAACATATACATTTATTTATACCCAAATTGGATTCGTAAAATCGCTGGCTGTCGATCAATTATTAGATTAGGTTTATTTCTGGCGTTACGAGTGAGTTAAAGAGGCGGATATAAAAATGGGAGAGAATCGATAAGGTAAACTCTCGACGTCGGCTAGTTGATTTTAAGTATTAACGATCTATCGAAAGAGTTTCAGAGACGAGCGACATGAAACGTTTCCTCTATTAGGCAAAACATCGAACACGTGTGCAAATTCACATTGAATTGGACGTTGAAAAGTATACCTTAAGTAGATTATGCACCACGTTGATTATGTGGTTTTACCGTCAGTGCTCAATTAGGGTTTAAACTTTGACTTCTGCCACCTACTCCACCAATTGACATTTATAGGTTACGCGTTGACATTTTAAGTTCATGTCGTTAATCTCGTGTCTCTTCTCAGTGACAAACTCTAAAATTCGGCAATTATTATTTTATTCGCATTTTATAGCTCCCTCATTAGCACTCATTAGGTCGCGGAACAATGAAAATGAAAATTTGGCCATTTGCTCGATGACCCAAACCAAAATACTGAACAAAAGTTCATTCTGTCAAATAAATAGAAAAATGTTTAAGATTTTTTTTTAATAAGTATAACAAACGCTTCTTTTTGCGAAACTTCATTTCCCTGACACTTTTTTGTTTCGGATTGTTTGCAGTTTTCCGTAATAAGAAAAACTTTACTGTAACATAAAAATAACACGAAAAATGGCATGCGACGAGTATTAATCCGAGTTACATTTTTTTCCTTTTTCAGATGGGAATATTAAGTACAAAAAGTTCACGAACAATGTTTTTTATTTACCTTCGTATCATAGTTGTAAACGCAAATGATGCAACACATTACAACAAAAACGAAAAAAAAAAAAAATTTTTACAAACATAAATAAAAAACGGCAATGAAAACGTTAACTGCAAATTACAATGATAAGAATAAAAATGTTTGTAAGACATGATAAGAATGGCAAGGAAACGTTGCTTGAGAGATGTACGTTTGACGTTATTAGATGCTATTTGTCGTCGTTTCAGCGAAAAGTGGCAAGATGTGCGCGGTTATAACGAAGCGTCATTCCGACGATTCTGGTGTAAGATGTGGCTTTTCAAAGTTTTGTTAGTACGTGACACATCTGTACCCATGGGCAACAATGTCCTCGGGAGAAAAGAAATTTCAGATCCGCGCGCACAACTTTGACAACTTATATAATACCGGTTCAACTTACGAGTGACACTTTGCAATAGGTCGTGCACGTTGGCTTTCCTAGCGCGACGCAACATGCCCCGTGATTTCGGGCGAAATGATAAATCATCCCCCGCCTACCGCAAGGCATTATTATCTCTTTGCAGATTTGCATCTACATTATTTCAGCATTCGTAATTCCCTTGTTGCTTGTTCACTTCGCTGTGTTTTTTGTCTCTCTCTTTTTCTTCACCAATTACGTACGTGCCTCTCTTTCGACATTTCGAACAATTTTGCCGAAGAAGAGGGCGGTTAAGAATCATCCGAAGATCACAAGGTTGTCTGTCTTGACACTTAATCGTTAAAATACGAGTAGTCTCTTCCAGGTGCACCAACTTTTTAATAACAGTTTTCGAACTTTGATTTTATACTTACTTTAGCATGAAGCTAAACAATGGGCATCGCGGGAGCTTACCTGCAATGAAAAGATAATACCATTTATGGACTGCACAAAGAGTGAACGATAAAATGGAAACAAGAATTCAAGAAAATATAATTTTCTGTCCTACGGTTGGCGAAAATATAATGCAATTTGCAGGTGTGCTGCACAAACCGCGGACAAAAGTGTTTCGCACTCTTCTCACGGGGGAGGAGAATATTTTGAAACTAATGTTATTACGTATGAATGATCTTTTTATATCTCGCTCTTTCTCGGTTTATTTTGAGACTTGTAGCAGTCTCGTAAAACGTCTGGAAACTCTCTCGCGTAGGAGGAAACTTCAAAGTCAGCGAATGGATCATTCAGTGCACCGAGTCTATAAAACCGGTTTCGCAGTTTTGCCGTGTGCATTTGGCGTACACTTTCACAGTAATCAAGTAAAACAACTGGAATCGATAAATTGGTTTTCCATCGACGCTCTGATGCCGACGTGGACTGTATTAATAAATAGATTAAATAAATAAATAGTCGAATAGTGACGAGCATCGATCGAAATCGCTAACAATTACTCAAAGTTAGTTTAACTCCATGGACACAAACATTCGGTGCTTTAAATTTTTATAAAATGCGCCAACTTTTTATTTGTCTTTGTCACGTTTCACGTTAATTGCAAAACTTTTATCGTTTTTAGTAGATAAAATTTTGATTTGCTAATTACTTCGTTCTAGAAAATATAGCTAAACGTCAATCAATCTAATGAGAAGCATTAGATCTTTCTCATGTACCGATTTTTGTTTTTCTTGTATCGCAGAGAGTGAGAGAAAACTCGCCTTTCGGTGGATAAAGAAAGTCCGTTCAATTTTTATCATTAAGGTCGGACAATTTAAGAGCGGATGCTATATTTTTTGCACGATTGATTTTGTTTGAAAAAATTAGGAACATAATAGATCATGTTGCTCGTAAGGAAGTCTTGTTTTGTAACAATAATGCATTTAGCATTAATTAAATGATATGTCACGCTGCATATCGCAGGATAAGTAATGCGTTGAGCACACACATTGCTGCCTATACATCCGGGCACTTAAAATTTGCATTGATTATTATTTTATTTTACAATTAAATCGCTAATCAATTACACAATTTCGTGGATGGCACTTTATACAAAGTTGGACAAATCGTAATTCGAACGTTTTACGGATTAATATAATATAATAACTCGGCTGAGTTATACGAGCATGTGTGGGTGGAGGAATTCGACGCTGATTATAAACCGATTGCGCGTGGGGTAACGAACTTGAGCCACGGGGAGATAATAATCACGGAAGTCAATGCAGGGAGGCGTCAGGAATGATACGTGTAGTGCCGCCTGTAGAGTGCAAAGGTCGTAGCTTGAGGTCATGAAATATAGCAAGTTATAGAGTTTGTTATCTGACTTTAGCTCGCGTGCGTCAAATGTATACTTCAAGTCACATGCCATTTACCACGCCACCTATGTTGGAGTTTACCAGACAGACAACTAGCAGATTTTCCATCGTACAATAATTATGCAGTATTAACGAAATATACAGTTGTTTTAGTTGAATTAACTATAGCTTAATATTAAAATGTTTGTTTACACATGAAGCGGAAATTTCGTTTCAGTTATGTTTATTATTTGCAATGTGTAAAGAAGTTCGAATATTAATTAAAATGTACGCATAAATGTTTGGTTAAGACGAAATGGAAACAACAATCGCAAACAAACTAATTTCCCGTACGATGGAAAAATAATAAATAAATGTTCTACTCCTCTCCCTCGGTCGGTAAAGTGATTTCAAGAGTTAATATAGGCACTTGCGCCCGTCCAACTCGAGTTTCAATTAAACAAATTCGTGAATAAAATATTTCATTTGCAAAATAAGTGAAATATTTAAATGTGACCGGATGAATTCAAAAGACGCGAATACGTACAAAAAGAAAGTCGAATATAATCAGGCCTGACTTAATTTTCATCAAAGCGCCACTAAAACTTTTAACACAGACCACTAAACTTTTCTCTTAACACCGTGCACTGAAACTTTGCTTTTGTAAGCACGGCCGTGACAATACACAATGCTTTCATAGAAAAACCCTATTCTAACCCTTTATGGCTATAAAAAAAAGGTGCCCACTCTGGGGTTCACTTTTTCGATAGTTATTCTTAACCTAAGCAGTATTTCTTTTACAACGTTGCTTTTTTACGTTCGTTCACAGTGCCAGTAGATATTGCTTGGATTTCATTAACAACACACACTTTGTCGTTGATATCACCTTGTAATTTTTTTTCTTTCTTTTTTTTTTTTTGAAAATGACCGATGCAGTGTCGTTTTTCTTTTACGCGTTGCTAAATTAAGTTCTCTGTAAATTTTTTTTATCCAGTGAATCGCAAAGAGTCACCAAAAGATATAACACCATTGCTGAAAGAGTAATCAAATCGAAACACTTGCACCGAACAAAAATGTAACAAATCAAAAACTATTTATTAAAACGTTTTAAGTTTATTATTTTCTTTGCCCACTTGAACAATTTTTTATAAAATGGAACAAAAGGAAGAATGAGCTTTTTGCATGGTTCATTTCACGTATGCTTTACAATAATAATTACTTGATTGTTCGAACTAATTTGAATATTGGCTGAAATCTATCTTTTCGTGAAATTCACATCACAGTTAAATGTTGTTCCATATTCATGAAATCGTTGGGATCGTTAGTCAAAAATCAATGATACAAACGTATAATACAATTTAATTTATTTGCACTAAAAGCTGCGATCAATTGGAAGATATCAATTAAAAGAAAAACGATAAAATTGTTGACAACCATATATAGACACGTATACATAAAAGCGAGCATTTTCAAATAAAATTTACTTTTCACAAACGCGCGCCATTGTATGACAAGTAATAATTGTCTCACAGTCGTTGAATCAGATTGAACTTACGCGCAATTACGGAAAAATCTAATGTTCGACAAAAAGTGGAAATATCATGAATGGATTTTATTTGCGTTTTAATTTGAAACACGCGTTTTACAACAACAAAAAATAAATAATAATAGATAAAACAAAGCAAAAAACACTTGTAATCAAAATGTTCGTCGAGATTCCAATTCGTTGGCGGTCCAGTGAATATTTCCGTGCAGCCAGTTTTGATTTTTTTATTATTAATACTGAAATCTATGGCTCAATCGAAATCGATTGAGCAACCCTCGTTCTTTATTTAGATAACACATAAGACAAATTTTCGCCGAGCTGGCAGCGCCGGGCATGAATTGTTCTTTTACGATTGGTACAATTAATGACACTGTCGAGCAACACCGACAAAAAAACCGGACCGAAACAGAATAAAAAACACGAGAAATGGTCGAATGTATTGTCATCAATAGAGAGAAAAAAAAAGTGGGGGAAGAGAAATTAAAAAAAAAATCACAGTAATGAGTGACTCTCAACTTCCTAACCGATTCGAATTTACGTATTACATGATTCATGCGAACTTATCAATTTAATGCGTTCGCTAAATCTGTTCAAATATTGATCCAGCTTGTTCCACTCTTCTAGACAATTTCTTCAAGTGAAATATTCCCTTGTCTCTATTGCACACGTTTGCTCGGAACGAAAATCGCTGTTTAGTTCAGAGCCACCAATTAATAGAAGCTTAATTGAACGCAATGGATAACAAACAATCAGCAGAATTGAATGGGTTTTCGTGTTTGACTATAATCCTTTGGAGGAACAAAAAAAAAATTCAACTACTAAATTGTAACTTGGTTGTCACAATGAATGGGCCTCTCTCCGATTGGTCGAGTTGCCGTCCAGTTAGAAATGTCGCGACGCCAGAACGTGTAACTCGAATTCAGGTCAATAAATCATCGGCTCACGGTGGAAACAAATGTCTGAGTCTGTTTTAACATGTATTTAATAACGCTGATTAAAGACGTCTGAACGCTGGTTGCGTAGCGAGGAGAGAAACAAAGTCAATTGTAAGACTTCGTCAAAGATTGCCCGAGAGTAAATTGGCACTGAGAGAAGAGAAAGAGAGAGAGAGAGAGAAAGTGACGTAATTGTGCAAATTGTTGTTAATTAAATTTATGAAGCAACATCAAAAGCAGCATTCGAACACTCTTCGAGAAACAATTAATGACTGTGTCTAACATAATCATTTTTGCGATGACTCCGGGGGAAACAAAATTAGAGGGCTCCTGCGCTTGACGCGCGTGACGTCGACGGGCGGTGTGTGCATTACACAGAAGGTTACTTTTGCAGACTAACATTTCACAGTCAGTTTCCACCTACAACCCGAGATGTGTGTATAACAGTCGAATGCCATTTGCCACTCTGCTGGCTCGTGAAAAGCGACGCTATCGGAAGTTCGGTGCAGTTGTGCCAGCGCGCAGTTCAACGCTTCAGGATGATGATTTGATCTGAGAGTCTTTAAATGCTACGTTGAGACATATAAAATACAAACTCCGCGCTCAAGAGCAAAGTTACTTCTCTTACCAGCTATTACAATTGATTGCGTTTGTGGCTGAGCGATTTAGATAATGCGTACATTTAGATGCAATCAATCTGAGTGCTTTGAATAACTAGAGAGATAATGAAGAAAGGATTAAATTGAAAAAATATATATATATATTTTGCTTTTTTTCTTGATAAATTAATTCAGAATTGAGATTAAGTTATGGATTGTTATTGAGTTGAAAATAATGTTGACAGCTTTTTGGAGATAAAATTTTGCGCTGTGTTATTTGTAATTTGTAGTTTTTGGAAAATACTGCATTTGACTAAAGCAAAAGCATTGTATAATAATGATTCTAAAACAATTCTATCCGTATCACTGCGCTCAAACAAATTGCATTATTCTGCATTTCTCACGTATACCCGTAGTATAACTGTCAAACAGTCTCTCTCTATTGGAATATATCTATACGGGCGTCTCTCATCGAAAATAACTTTTTAGTTAATTTACATTTATATAGGAATTATCTAAGAGTGATTGATGGATATTAGAATATTCAAATTAAGAACTGAATCAATCATCTCGGTGGTAAAGCAAGAACGCGAGGAAAAATATGAAATAAATGATTTTATTTTAATTTCTGCGGGGATATGAACATCAGTTCTGAATCCAGGATTTTTCCTCTGACAAAAAGTAGGGCAAAGTTGTTTCAAAGGTGTTTCGAAAAATAAACAATACGAAAGTTTTGGTGCGGTTTTCCTTGTTTTTATCCTAGGCGCTACCAAACGTCAGTGTCTGTTTTTGTTAACGATGGTTTTTGCAAAAAAAAAAAAAAAAAAGATCGACCATTAGAACCAGTGCTACTTGTCGCGTGTCTCTTTATAGTACCCCTGTGAATTTACCCGTATATATAACTCGGAACATTTTCCGATGACCTGCGGCAAGATTTCAAACCCTAAAAAAGCGGATTCGACAAAACGTTGTCAGTCGTAGGAACTGCAATAAAGTGACATTTCTGAATTCATTCGTGTCGTTACAAACTCGCGAAATTAATTTCAACGTCAAACCCCCTTTTTTGCGTTCTCAAAAAAAAATTTATATTTCTTACGTCGGAATTCCTTTTATTTTCTTTCTTTCAATTCAAAATTCACTATGAACGCCTCTTGAGTGCAAACGCATGAGATTCAAACGAACAATTTGAAAGAGACAATTTTAATTTCAAATATTGGAAAGAATTAATATACATACTCGGAGAAAATTTTCATTGAACCTCTATTAAATTGTAGTTAAATAAAATACACTTTATTTGAATTTTTATTCAATTTTATTTCATTGAACTACAATTTATTAGGTTCTGCGATGATTTTTGTCTGAGTGTAGAATACACGTTGAGATATAGGTATATATATTTTCTTTGTGCAGAGGTAGTGACAGTATAATGTAAATAAGCTTAATTATCGTTTGTACGTTTGGCTTTGCATCGAGTCTCCTGCGAGAAATTCAAATATTTTCAAGCCCTGCATTAAAAAATTGTTTTCTCGCATCGTTTCAAAATTTATTATAAAAGAGATTCCGTACAATTCGTTGCACTTTCAATATAAGACCAGAGCCATTGCGTTCAGTGAAGCAAAAGCATACCCTTTCGATGCTGTTGAGATTACGCAGTGTATATTAGGTATACACAATCGACCATAAGCCGTGAGCCGGCCTTAAACATATGTATTACATATTTATCACTGCAATTCGTGCGCTTCATTAAACACAACGTACACGAGCAAACACGGCGCACCGGATGCCTATTTTTTTATTTTTTTTTATTATACCACGCAAATATGAGCACTGATTTTCACAGGGATGAATACTTTATCGCAAAAACGAAACTGTGTAATTACTTTAGTATCATTCGAAACAATATGTACGAATCAAGCGACGACAAAGCTTTAATAAGTGACGAGCCAAATTTGTTGAAACATTTACCGATTATCCGTTATCGAAGTTGTTAGCATCAATTCCGATGATGTGACCTAGATGCGAGAAATTCACCCTTCGTGATTATAATTCAATTTGTATCGCGGGGATTGTTTCGGTAAAAAATTGTTGCGGTTTTAAATTGCACTACAACATTTTGAAAATACACGATGAGAAAATAGGCTGATCAGTTTTCCGATTGGTATCAAAAATGAAAAATTTTGGTATTTTTTTTCTTTTTTTCGATTAGAGGAAGTTAAATGGAAAAATTGTGGGTATATATTTGTTTACAATAACTTTTTGGTCAAAGAGATATTCGCCAGTGGGAACAAATGTTTTGAAAAAGCGTCCGAAAGCTTTTTGAAATGCATGATTATAACGTTGCGGAGATAAAAAAAAAGTTGCGAGTTTGTAACGATGAAAACCAATTCGGCAAAGAGTTTATGGCTTGATAGTTTTGTTGAAATAAATTGCAAATTTAGCTTTCGATTGTTGGAACAAGGTTGATGGCGTTGAAGAGGAAGATGTGGTGAAACGGAAAGTTTAAACTCACTTTGACATCGGCAACGTGACAGAGAATCAGGATCTACCGGCTACCTCCAATTCCCATTACACACGCTCGATGCCTGCCGCGTCCCGCGAGGTTTCATTACATGCCTGGTTTGCTAGAACAAACACGGCAAGCATTGCGATAGTCGCTGCTAAGCAGTCCTGTACGTTCGGACCGTTTCACTTGGTTAACACGATTCACATTGCTGGTCCTCAACGAGATTCGCATCGCCGGTTACTAATGTCCGACAAGTTAACACCCAAATTTTTTCGACAATTAACCTCAATTCGCACACCTATTTCCCCTCCCTCCTCCCCCCCCCCTTTCCCTCACCTAGAACGCAAAACAATTTTCGATTAGGTGCGCCATCTAGGAGGAAAAATCAAGTGTCGGCATCTAAAAAAATTGAAAACGATTTGTGCACTCGACTCGAATAAACAATTTATTTAATCAATTTGTGTGTAACAATTGCTATAAAAAAAGATGATTTTTGTGTGTGAAATAAAATTGTTTTTCGCATGCAGCAAAATTTCAATCAGTTTTGGAGTTCCAGCTTGTTGAACTAAATTAATTGCGACTTTGATTTCATACGACTCGATGAAAGAATAACATCCAAGCGACAGTTTAGGTGCTGTAAAAAGCATATCAGTCTCGTGTCGGTGGAAAAACGAGTTTACAGTTTTTCTCTTTTTGTTGCAACATTTTGTTCATTTTATTAGCTCGCGCGTGAAGAAAAGTCTTTGTTAATTTTGATGCAGCGCTATGCAGAAAAGTAGGAAAAAAGGAAGCCAGTGGATTAAAGTGAGAAGGCAGAGTAAAAGTAAGAAGATAACTGCTGAAATGAGGGACACAGAGCGTACACACGAAATGCACGTTTCAGAAGTATATTTTTCACAGCGCAAATTAATCAAGGACGGTGTTTAAAATCTAGCAGACTTTTTTTCCAGACCATATATATAATGGATATTCATCGGTGAAATTCATTTTGTAGATTCAAATTAAGATTTTGAGTTTCAGTGCTTTCATAATTAACCTGTTGATAAGGTCTGTGCGTGGTAGCTCGTGTTACATTATTCTGACAGAACAGCTGATATCGAAAGAAAAAATTTATATCGATTCATTTGTTAATTTCGACTTATTCTTGTTTCTTCTGTAGAACAAAAATTGTGGCGTTTATTATTTCAGTGCGGTAGAGTACGACATTATCTTTGCAACTGATCAGCGCCAAAGCGGCTTAAGAATCGTGATTTGGCTAAGGATGTACTGTTAGCATCACATGCTGGCAATTTCGATTTATTCATGCCATATAACTGTAATACTGTGTGATATAAAAAAACCGTCCGAACGCATAAATATGCGCGTTACAGGTAGCAAGGTTAAAGTCAATGTACATCGATGCAATACGCGCTAGACATGTTTTGCACTTTCTACCTTCGACTTTTAGCATGGAGATTCATAAATGTTCGAGAAGAACTTTTTTTTCCGGCTCAGGCTGAATCTAATGTCTTCCATTTTAGAACATACGACTTACGATTTTATGAGGGTCGTGACCCCTATAAAATTACATCTTCGGATTAGTATAAATTTATGGTACCTGCAAAAAAATCCCATAAACGACCCATATATGGAACGTTTATGATCATTATATCTGTTTCATATATATGAGAATAAATCAATTGACGAAAAACACCGAAGTTTGGAGTGAAAATGTTGTTATTAAATTTTCAAGGGGACGAAAATTGACAATGTGAATGGTTGTTGAAGTGTGAGGGCAAAGCCCATCAGGCGTTGATAGCGTATCGTTGAACTGGCACAGTGTTGGCGTTGACCTAGTGTTACAAAAGATGGCACTCTTGGGCGTGATTTATGTATGCGAGTTTAGGTTACGCGTAATTCAATTGCTTAAATGGGACATAAAGATATTCTATCAAGATATTGTGGTTTCGAGCAAGCCTATAATATATTGGAAGAAAAGAGAATTGTTAAGAGATACAGTTGATGCTGATGGCCGGTTGTGCTCCCACAATCTTGATAACTTGTAGCTCAGATCATTTAATAGTTATCTTAACGAAGAATAAATTCTATGGCACGCCATAAATCTTGACGATTTTTAATAACTTTTGAAATACCACTTTGACGTGGCAAAAAATATTTTGAAGAATATTGTTGAAAGCTATTTTATGTTTCAAAATTGGAACGTCGCGTTGGAATTTTGAGATATCGATTTTGTGCAAATGTATAACTCTTTTTATACGAATCCGAAAAAGTGAATTGAAATGACGAAAAAAGAAAAAAAAAACAGGACAAACTCGAATATATTTTTAAAATGTCTCTGAACCATGAAAATGTTCCATTATTATTATTGCGATATCCTCTGATGCTTAAGCAATTCAAAAATAAAATGGCGAAAGAGTAGTAACCATAAAATTGAAACTATGGCGGAACGAGAAATAATTGTTTAAAATGATGGATGGAATAGTTTTTTAATTTGTCAGAATTTACAAGCATTTGATCACCCTTACGAAAATGAATATTGGAATCAAAACGCTTTGCTTTGGTCTAACACAAATATAAAATTTTTGCTTCTGGTTATTCCTGTTAGACTGAAAATTAATGTTGGCAATTTTTTATTTGAGTTTCGAAAATTTCCGTTATAGGTAATATTTCAATTAAAATAAAACAAAACAAAAAGTACATTTTTTTTCACATATAATCAACGTTTTATTATTTATCTTAATAGAGATTGAAATATATTTCCTCGAAAATTAAATTAAATTTTGTATATTCTAAAACTGAAAACTGTTTATAATTCTGAGCAAACCAACAACCTATCAAATTTAATATGAACATAACCGTTCTCCGTTTATCATTTTTAAATAGAATTTGCATTCGTGAATTGCAATTGTATGTTTCGGTTCCAATAATATTATAATTAAAGTAAAACAAAAAATTATCTAAAAAATAATCATTTTCGTGAGTGCATTAATTTTTAACGTCTGTTATAACAGTATTGTTTTTTTGTAGCATGCTCTTGTGCAATTTTTTTTTTTTTTTTTTTCACTTACACTATATACTTGCAAGGACGTTTAAGATCATTGGGAAACATAATGAGGAGAAAAAAGAAAATCAAAAAGACGCGGTAAAACAAAAAGCTGAAAGAAAATGACCGATAAAAAGAAAAAATAGCTGCTCCATCGGGGTTATGCGAGACTGTGGGGTCGCGTAGGTATAAGGTAAAACTATATACATTACAGTTTTATGAAATTTATTTCCTCTTGACACCGGCACGTTTTTCACAAAATAATTCTTGTCGTACGCCGAGATGGTTCTATTCTCTTGATAATGCTGTCCCATTATGCCGTTACAGTTCATTATTTTGAACCTGTTTTTGTGTGCGTTTGTTTTTTTTTCTTTTTCTCTCTCTCTCTCTCTCTCTCTCTCCTCGTATCTGTTGCTCACAGCTGGTTAATTCAAGAAAGAAATTGTTGCGAGGAGACAACGTCAAAGGGACCAACTCTGTTTATAGTTTTCATTTGCTGACAAGTTTTCATCAAATAGAGTGCACAATTGATTTGATCAAAACCACTGACAAGCGCTCGCTTCCAACCCCCTGTCATCATTTTATAATTCCGTTAAATTATATTACCCCTGGAGGATTTGATTATTTCAAGTTTGACTACTTTACTGTGCAAACTATACAATTTAAATTGCGCTAACTATACAATACAAATTATGCTTGTTGGTTTTACTGTTACAATATTAGAGGCACGAGTTTTTAAAGTTGAAACACCAGTTAGATGCTTGAAATAATTTCTGTTCTTCATATTCCTCGGAGAGGATTCAATGAATAGCATCATAATTTCACATTTCTCCGGATGACTTGCATAAACATTGAGCAGAAAAATATGCAGGTCTGCAAATACCTGTCGGTTGGTAATTAAAATGTTTAATTTTTTTCCCCATTTCTCTGGTCAATTTTATGCGCACTCTTCTTTCGTTTATTTTTGAATTTATTATATTTTTTTTTGTCAGGATCAAAACACTTCATAAAACAGACAGACTCGGGCTTTATTCAATATACACAGACTATGCTGCTGTGCTCCAAGTGTTTGCCAAAATTTTAATCTCCGTCGAATAGTACTCGCTGATTTCATTATTCTTCACTTCCTGTACGTACGTAAATGCGATTCGCTAGCCATATATGAATATGATAAACAAGCAAACGGAGAGCATCTCGGGAACGAAATTTTATTACCGTGTCTCACGCAAAAGTACAAGTACTTTTCAAGAACTGTGTTTCGCTCGGGGCTCGAATATGAGCGAGGAGAACAATTTGTGTTTAAAGATCCACGCTAGTCACGTGACTGAATACGAATTAAATTGAAGTCAATTGTCAAATGCGATTATAGGGCCTACGAAAAGTGACGTTTCTGTATCATTTTAATGTTTGTTTGTTCGTTTAATGTTGTATAAAACGTTATTCGCAATAGAGGTACTTATTATTTGACCAAATTTCGTCAGTTTGTCGTGAAATAATTGTTGATATTTCGCACTGTTAAAGTAAACTGCCCGGCAAACATTTGCCGAAAGAAACTGTGTCAGGTTGAATTGCTTTCATTGTTGGTACAGAATGGTACTGACTGGTTGAAATTACCAAATTATGTACTTTGCCAACCGTACGTTAATTAATTGTAATCATTGATCGCATTGTTCCACAAAATTCGTTGATACTGAATGATCGCGTGTTATTGATGTGTGCATCATCACGGGAAGGTAATTATTCTCATAGAGTTCTAACTCATGACTACATCTGTTGCGATATGACGCCATTAAAAATCGATTCAAGAATCGTAAACGCTTTTCGAGGAGCTTTCAATTATTGTAGAAAAGGTAATACTTCAGCCGATGAACGTTCCCTTCGAGAAACAGAATTATTATTTTTTTATTTCTTCCCGAAAGAAAGCAACAAAATGCTACACACACCAACTGTCATCACTTTGGGAAACAATGTATGTATCCTTTTTTTGTGTATTTTTTTTAATTGCATATCAGGAATTGTTTGAAACAATAATACATTTTGGGATATAAATCTGTCAGATTCTATGGGAATGAAAATTGGCTGCGAAATGTAATCAATGGTTTCTTCTTTAATGACCCGTTTATCTGTTTTTGGATAGAACGAGGCGATTGAGCCTGTTTTCGGAAACCCGATAGCGGCAGACGCATGTTCTACAGTGTTAAAACTTTTGTTGCGTAAAACGACCGTTTGCACTGTGAAAATCGTTCTTTTTTTTCGCAATAAAAATGGAACAAAAATTCATAGCGAAATTCTATTTTTTTTTTCTATTTTATCCTCTCTTGTGTAGCGCAGGAAAATATACTGTTGAATTGGAAAAACAATGTACGTTTCGTGGAAAAAAGTTCCGAATGGTTTGTTTCATGAAGTGTGAATTAAATTCATATGAACGAAATTTGTTTCTATAAAGCCATTTTATGTTCATTGGTTTTCGCAACGAACATCTTCCATTTTGCTAATGTAAATGCATAAATTGTCCCATAGGTTGTCTGTATATAATTATGTTTTTAACTGATGAAATCAAAACAGTTATAATAATCAAAACGGAATTGTTGTTTCACACAGGGAACTCGTACTAAAATTAAAATACATCATTTCAATTTGGAAATTCCACCTTCTATTTTACACGACATTAACGGTTCTAATTTCAACATGCAAAATAATTGTGTTATTTATTTTTACCTGCTGATGTACGAGCAATCGGGGTAATTGTGACAGCTCGAAACAAATTTGATAATTGAAATGTGTAATACTATATTTTGGTAATAATATATATATAATTGATCATCTTTGCGTGCATTAATGTGTTAAATATTTTGTCACCGACTTACCGATCGAAATCGACGATATTGCAGATATTTCCAAGCTGCGGAGTGTTAACTCATGCGTGTCATATATCACGAAGAAATGCGAATCTTTATCAGCGTATAAAAACAGGGAGAAACGCGAAAAAGAATTTCGAATGTAAATGCTTCGCAAGAGCCGTCGGGCCTTGGGTTGGCGATAATACTTTCAAGTGGCGTTACCAGATTATTACCTACATTTAAATAACGTATTCCATAGAGAATAAGAGGCTATCGTGATATTTTGCCGATTCAAAGTCTGCTCCAGAGAGGTGCACTTATGGACGAAATTGTCCGATTATCGACGATACGAAAATGCCTGAGATTGCACGTGCGCCAATACTATACGATTTTGTTTCATCGCAATACGTCGATCTCCAATTCCTTCAAATATTATTGTTTACATTTCAGTAACTGTTATTTTTCATTTTTTTTTTTTTTTTTTGAGATACCAATTTCCACCAGACGATTTTTTTCTATCCCGTCCACCATTACATTGTACGGTTATTATCATCAGAGTGTTTAATGTCCTGCCGTTTCTTCTGTCAATTGAATGTGTCCTTTCATTTTTTTTTATGCGTAATCATATACATCCTTTCAGATTACCCTTTTTTATCTTTTTTTTAAAACTTTGTCTTTATCACTATTTGCTTGCATAAAATTTTAATTTCATCTTCCAAACACAGGCAAATAAATTTCACCAGCGAGGTCGCAAAATTATCGTAAAATCACAGACCTGATGTAAAGATAATTAATCCAGAAAATGAAAACGGTAATTTGGAATTCAACGCGATAATCAAGTCTGAAATTGAAATAAAAAAGAACGAGTGGATTGTTTGGCGAGACCGAAGAATATGAAAAGTAGAAATTGTGTATCGAGTGGTATATACCTTAAGGCGCAGTGTTCCGTCGCGTTATTGATTTCATCTTTCGTTTTTGTCACGCCGGCTGTCGTGTCGTAAAGCTAGCTTAATAAGATTTCAGTGGCAAGTTTTTTCCGATCATAGATAGCGTGTCTGCCTATTAAATCGAGTTTCGGAAGAGCAGAGGACGAGGTGACGCGCGCCAGTTTGGCAAGCTTTTCTTGCCGTGGAAACTCGAGGCTCGGTTCGGATTAGAAGTTACGCGGCGTACAAAGTGTCGGGGCAATCTATTACGCGCGCGTGATCCGTCGAGGGGTCAGAGGTGACAATTAAACGAAAATCGCAGGTTAATGAACAAAAGCTGAATGTGCGTGAGCCATTATTACGGCATCTTGAGTAGAGTTTCTTTGCGTCGGCAACAGCCTAGAAGATAATAATGATTCATCGCGCGGGATCAAACCTCAGAGATCCGCCAGCTGGCGAATGCGCGCCGGCGATTCATAAACGTGCGGCATACCGAGTCGAGGTTCATCTATAATTCCGCTTCCTTGACTTAATACAAACGGGCTTCGAGATAGCTAACCTGGCAGTGTTTTTACACCTTACCTGAAACAGACAAAGAGATAAACGATTTAAGTTTGACTTGATTGTTCGAAATGAGAACATGCAGGAAAACGCGCCCTTATCCCACTTTGACCTTATACCCTCGTTTCCACTAACAATTTTTATCTCATCCGTATGTTAGGAGGAATTTTATGATTCCGAACTTGCAATCTTTTCATCTTTTTCTCATGTATATTAAAGCAAGAAGCATACCAAGTACTTCTTTTTCGTTGTTTAAATTTTCATTGCCTCGGTTGTATCATTTATGAACTTCCTTATACATGATCAAGGATAGATCAGATTTTATACAAGTCATTTATACCAATTTCAAACACCTATGAAGAGTATAAAAAGTGTCGTTAACCGAAGTTGAAATTGCAATCACTCATGTGGCATCGTCACAGTGCCACTTGAGATCCTGACCTATGAACCATCCTGGAGAATATACCGTTTGATTTCTAAGGAAGTTTTGCCCCCTCTCAGATCCTCGGCTATGAAACCGCGAGTTTCAAGTTGATTATACATAAGTTAACGGTAAAGTGATCGATTGCGCAGCATCCATGAATTAGGAGTAATTCAATCAAACAGTTTTGTGACACTCGAAGCACATATATTTGTATCGAAAAACTCTTTTTCCGACTTCGGCAAATAGATGGAACGGGACAGCCCTTCATTTTTATTGACAGAATTAATAATTCCCGTCGACCTTCTTTGCGCACTTTTGTTCGTGCAAAAATTTCATCGGCACAAAATTGTTTGAATTCTTCTCCTGCACCGAAAAAGAAAGGAAAAAAAAAAAAAAACGGATCTGAGGTTTCGCTCCGGGGGGACGTTTTATTTAATAGCCGTCCTTTTATCATCGCATAAAATGCGATTAATATTAATAAGATTTCCCTATCGTGTGCTGCCATTACAATCTTGATAGGTCGAGTCAAAAGTCATCTGGGTCCACTGCCAAGCGGAAGTGAAAGAGAAAGAGCGAGGGTTGCTGTGCGGTTTGGACGATCGTTCCCTTTGTGCGAAAGCGGCTTAATTAACTTCATTGTCGAGTGATAGTTTTCGACGAATCCGTCTAGTCGTCAATCGAACATTCACTTAGGGCTCGTTCGTGTACGTCAGGGTTTCAATAATATTCTTGACAGTATCGCGCGTTCGACATCTCGCCCGGCTCCGTCCTGGCCACGACATACACAAACACCTGAAAATTGTGCGCTCAACTTTAAAAGGCGAGCTCGCATTCCAAAGGCGACTCCTATATGTGTTAAGCTTGTTACTTTATGAACTCGTCCGCTGACCCATAAGATCAAATCGATTCCCCCATGACGAGACGCCGTTGAAAGGAATACAAAGTAGCTGAAAGCCATACGGTTCATCTCTTATATAAAATTTGCAGCCATGTATCTCTTATCTCTCTCTCTCTCTCTCTCTCTCTCTCTCTAGCAAAGTGTTACCTAATCTCTCAAACGGCTCAAAACTGATTTCTGAAAGCCGAGCGTGAATTATACCCCTGCAAATGATTTTGTAGATGACGCTTTTGTGAAGTGCGATCCAACACAAATAGTTAATAATTCATATCATCTTCCATCTCTCGGATAAGCTAACCGCGGGGACGTGTGCGCGTGGCTAAGAGATCAATATGAATTCCGTTCGCAACTGACGTGTATTCCTTTTCAACCATGACCATCTCACCTTCTTCCGGGTGGACGCCGCTCCATCGCCGCGGCAATAAAAAGCCCACGGCATTTTATTTGTTTCTCAGCGAGCCAAGACGTACGGCCTCTCTTTCTGTCTCACTCTCTCGCGGGATGCGAGAGGCGCAATGAAAAATAGACAAATGACGCTTTGTACTCCGTAGTAGGCGCAGACAACGGCAATTATTGTTGCGCTTTATTTATTAGCCGCTGCCTCATAAATGTTGCAGTTAATTACTAAATAATCACGAAAGTGAGCCGGCGAATGAAATATTATTTAATTACGGCCAATAAAAATTGTGTTTGCTCAACTTAGGCGTTTCACTTCACGTTTTGTTTTTCGATTTATGATTTTTCCGACGTGGCCCGCAAGAATTGATAAATGATAATTGTGCCTCTCTGTAACGAAAAGCACACGAACGTTTTGAGCCGAACACGAATCATCAACCTCTCGCATTTATTATTGTCCGATGAAATAATGATAAGACCTTGTTATGATTGAAAATTCTCTTGTATTTTTGATGAAAACGTTGACATAATAAACAACATATCTGTCAGTTGTGTACTAACGAGAAATCTATATATATATATATATATATCCTCACTCTCTCACTAAGTAGTATAGTTTCTGTTTTGACCTCGATAGCATCTAAATAATCATCGTGCAATTGTTTTTTCTTTTCTTTTTCCTCGAAACATAGCCAACGCACCGAGTACTTTCATTTCCAAGAAATTAAGCTTCGTGCCTTTCGACGAGATCGGATAATTACTGCTCGTTCGACTCCTGAGATCGCCGCGCTGCAGAGGATGTACAATACATTCGTCTCAGAGAGTGACAAACAAAACGAAGTTGTTTTTGCTGCAAAGTGTCGGGTTTTCTTTTTTTTCTTTCTTTCATTCTTTTTTACCCTCCTCGAGGAAAGTAGTCTCAACCACTTAGACGGCTGCCGTATCAATTAATCGCGGTGTAATAAATATTGCGCGCATCCTGTGTGTACCGGTCGCGATCCGTTATCTGGCGGCCAATGAATGTAAACTTATTTCTGAGTGATCAATACAGGTTGCGCGCAATATCGGGTCATTCGTTTTTCCATGCACAGGCTGCGTGAATGGGTGTATTGGTGAACACGTCCAGTGAACCTACACCAACCAATAGCCTAATTGCACTGGAATAGTAAACAGCGAACACGGAAAAGCTATTTCAGCAAACTCGGACTTCAGCGTCTCCCACGCTTCATTACCTGGTGGCAATTCAGGCGCAGGACCAAACGTTATAGTTTGTTTGTATAAATTGTTTCTGCATTGATGATGACGTGCAATTCGATTCTCATTTCAAGGGCTATCAACGAAATTGAACTCACGTCAATACAGACGCCGATCAGGCTCTCTCCTTATTTATTATTTTTCTTTCGTTCGTCCCTGCGCCTTTAATTTTATGCATTTTCACAGGATGAATTACAAACTTTGTCTCAAACAAATATTGTACGTGTCAGATAATTGCTATTAATACACCGGGCGCAGCCAGATCGCACCTATATTATTGCGATTTCACATTGGGGCTTACAATTGGATTACCGCTGGCAAATTTGATTCCGAAATGCCCCGCTTTTTTTGCGCGACTGTAATTGAGTCAGTTTTAATTTTTCTTTGAATTGATAAGTCGGATGAAAAATTACACCGATAAGGGCGCGGAAATGAACGTGATATCAAAAATTAAATACAATCCAATGTATTTATATTGAAGTTCGAACAAAAAAAAAAAAAACAGAAGAAATTATGTTTCATTTTCTATGTCGCAGAGTTAATGGGTTTTTGATCTTCTTTCGTGTGATTTACGACTGAGAGTTTTCAGGGTGAAATGTGGTTTGTCGCATTGCTGTGTCGAAGACACGGAAAGAGTCGATTAAATATCACCCTCAAAATCATATTAGCCTGACGTCTCTGAAAATACTCGAAAGCAAACAAGCCCTCGAGTAATCAACTTTCGCATCATAAAAACATGAATGAAAAAGGAAACTAACGCTTTTAGCTTCGGTTCATTTCCATATTTTCTGTGCAAAACATACCAGGCCGCTATTGACAATTACGACGGATTAATGTCGTTATTCAATTTTATTGTTTTGCCAAGGAATCGCAAAACTCGCTCATCGTAATCTAGTTTCGCCTCGGTTGAATCGGATCAATGTGAATTTTTCTTTCCTTTTTTATTTTCTTTCACAAATTTATCTGATGTTTATCTTTTATTAATTGTTTGATATACAACTTGTTTTAGCGCTTTTAATGAAGTCACATACACTGAATGAGTCAATTTTGCTACAAAATGTGTATTGATGAGGTTATTTTTTACTTTTTGACATGACAAAATTCTTCGTTTGACTTTTTCAAAAAAAAAAAAAAAAAAAAGTAAACTACAGAAATGTTGTGACCATAAAACTGGGCTATTTACCGGTTAGACTCGAAAAATTGCGTCGAATATTTCGGCGCTGCAGCGTAAATATTGACAGGAATGCTCGAATCGAAAAAGCCGGAAATTAACATTTAACCGGCGGACTTTTCAATAAGCTCTGCTGTCGCAAAAGTGTCACGGCACAACGGATGAATATAAGTGACGGAACGTACAAATTCGATTTTGTTATGAAAAGGAACATCCCATTCATACAATTTTGTCACGATGTCCGCGAAAAATGTGTGTTTTACATTTTTCATCATTTTTTCTTCTCTTTTGAAACTTGATAGTTTTGATACTTTCGATCGGATTCAAAAAAAAAAAAAAAAAAAAATTGATATTCCTTCTCCGAAAGAATCGTGAAAGTTAATTACGATCATTTGGTCGGGTCGTAAAAAATGTCGAGGTGAAAAGACGAAAAAAGAGAAAAAAAAATTATCGCGATGTCGAGAGTAACGTATGTGCATACACAAGATGTGCTTAATGAACCCTATGTATTCTTGCATCGTTCATGATACAAGTAAATATAAGCGGTACTATACGCGTCAAGTGAATCCAGTTGTGGAATTACGTGACCTGGTGAAAAAAAAAAGAACAAACAAAGAAAAAAAAAAGTTTCTTCATACGTGACATGACCGATCTAACAATAATTGAATTCTCACTGCGTCGAATATCATGAACGATTACATGAACTTCAAATATCGATTCTCGCGACAAGATAAGATGTGGTATTTAACGCGTGTACTGAATCCATTTCGATGAGCCACGATTGGACAATCAACTCGGATGAATTTATAGCTCGCTTTGAATTGACGTTCCAATGGAGTCGCGACTTTAAGGTATCAGAAATGGAAAATAACTGCGACCGTCTATTTTTTCTTTCTCCTTGTTCTCAGAAAGAGTTTGAAACTATCCTTTGCAATTTGAATGCCAACTTTTATTGGCTACAAATCAGAGTTCTCGTGATCTCTTCAAGCAAATGAAATTCTGCGGCCTGATTATGACACATTCGCAAAATTTCGTTATGCGGTTACAGGTATCGGCTTCGCTTTTGCTTTACCGCGTGTTTTCAATAACAAATATTTATCGCGCGAGTTTCGCAAGTTTCACAAATCATTGCATTATTATCTTATCAGGCAGTCTTAATGGCTATAATTAATTTGTTCTTCGAGTAATGCCGAGATAATCAATGCGATTTGGAGCAAGTTTTCGAGGGAAAAAAGGTTCAAACTCATGCAAATGGACATTAATGAGTATGCAAATTTTCAACCTAATTTAACAGCAGCATCGAATGTCTTTGACGTTAATGTCGCTCGCTTTTATAACTCAATTAAAATAATATTGTTTAAACTGTCGATAAATTTATTTAAATATCGAAATGAGTTCGTTTGTCGGGTCGATTGTGACAGCGATTAATTATTGGCATTATAATTAGCAAACTGTGAAAGCCCCATAGTCGTAATGCATTTTCGTTGTAACATGAAATGAAATTAACCAAAAAATGCATTTTATGACGATACAATCTTTATTCGTAAACTCTCTTGTAATTATAATCGTGTAATCCCTTTGATTCACTGTCTTTATACTTTAAGAGCAAACCGAAATCTGGACCAGTCACTTACAGCAAGTTCAGTGAGACAGTAAGTTTGGGCATGGGAGATCAAAGAAAATCCCTGTCGGTGCTATCAGTCTTGGGCGTTTGTGCAGAATCTGCATTTCTGTAACAGTGACTTCTACACGCAGTTTTAGTCCGCAGATTCACCCAACTACCTTAAACAACACTGTGAGTGCAGTGCCCTGAGAATAGGACATCCCTTATTCTTTTCGTAGCTTTCAAGAGAGATTTCAAAAAAAAAAAAAAAAAAAAAAAACGTAAGACTCTGAAAAAAAAAACTGAACTCCCAGCTTTTGTTTGAACAAAAATGCTTCTCGCAAAATTACAACAACAACAATTTTATAATACGCATTCGTTGAACATACATAGAAAAAAAATTTTTTTAATGAATTATGAAAACCATTAAGAACGAAGGCAAAGTATAAAAATAAAAAAGCAAACGAGAAAGAGAGGATAACATAGTCGTTTTATACTGTTTTATTGGCGCTGTGATGTGATTCGTATAGGAACGATGTTCATTGACATGGAAGTCGTCTACGCCATTCCACCGGCTCTTTGAAAACAAATGATGTGTGACTGTGAAATATGCACTAAGGACTTCTATAAACAGAGACCCTCGACTTCAATTCCTGGTGAAAATTGTATCACAAGATACTAAACTTTCATCTCTTTCCATCAAAAAACAGTATGTCTCTTTTATCAAACAATTTGTGAGATGTTTGAAAAAAAAAAAAAAACGAAATTCATCATTAGAAACGTTCACATCGCGGAGAAACTGAAAAAGAAATCAATTCAGAAAATCTCTGCCGTTAAAAAAACGTTTTGCGGTACCCGTTTAACAGGTTTGAGGTTTTGGCGAGTCAAAAAAGCTAATCAAGAAAGTTATTGATGTTATTAGCGTCTGCGGATTAAAGATACCCGCACGATGAAAATTGGCTCTCTTGATAAGGGGATTGGGCAAAAAAAGGGGATACAAAAATTAACGACGGGACCGGGTGAAATACAGAGAGGTCAGTTGTGCCTATCGATCGGTTTCTTGCCGAGATCGACGAATTGGACAGAGGGCGAGGATAGCAATCAGGGCGCTCTGTAAATCACGTGCGCTGATTACACATTTCAAAACGCGACCGAAAGCGCTTGATCTACAGCTTCATAAGTCTCGCTTCAGATAGGAGCCCGTCCTGTGCCAACCGCTGCCCTCTGTCGGCCGTAAGTTCGTAGCCGCGAGAAGCGCGTTTCATTCTTTCTGACCCCCTTTTGGTTCCCACAATAGACGTCGTCCTGCAGCAAAGACAACGACGTTATAACCTTGCGCGCGTGACTGTTATTCCTTTTATCACACGATAAGGACCGGAGATTTCGATGCTTCAAAGGTGCGTCACAAAAAAGAGACTTTCCTAGGCTTACAGAAAAGTGGAACAAAATTGTCTTTGAATAATTTATAGATTCGGGAATTTTTTTTCTTTTTGTTTTTTTTTTTTTTGATGATGAAAATGAAGCAGAGTGCCGGTGGCGCGCAATCAATGTGGAGATTTCTTTTAATACGGAAAGTGGGAGAGGTGAAAAAGAATAACACCGAATCACACTTTTAATCAGAAAAAAAAAAAAGTTAAGATGAATATGAAGATTCCATCTGCATGCATTTCGAGGCCGTTGGTGTACTCGGAATTCTCTTATAGCGCTTCTCAAAACTTTTACAATACACGACGTCGGCAAAGACGCGGTGTAGTCACCTATTTCAATTGTTACTCTCGAGATTCTTAAATGCGAGACGCGGCCCCTTCGCCGTCGCTGTTGTATTATTTCGAGTGTCTGAATTTGTTTAAATGTAGATTTATGTGTGTCAGGTGACTTGAGACTTGCAGCCGGTCTGCTTTATGATTATTCAATAATCTTTCGTCCAAATTTTTTTGTGATCGTTGATTTGTATGCAAATCGGTATTCCATTCTGAAATCTTCCCTCTGCAATCTACAATTTGAGCTTGCAAGAAAACTTTGCGAGACCCACTCCTCGATTCCAGGAAGTGAGGCAATTTTTTTTTTTGCTCCCTCTCTATTTTTTCCCTCTCATCTCCCAGATTATGACATTCTTTCTCGCCTTTCAATGTGTTTCATCACAATCCTTCTACAAATTTTACGACACCGATAAAGGTTCGACTTTGACGGATAAAAATTCAACTGATTAAATGAAAATCTCCGACTTGTGCAGAAACTTGGACGATGCAACAAGATCACGTATATAAAACGGTCAAGATTCCAATCTGCTGCCTTTGTTGGCCGAGGCATAAAAATACATGAAAATGTAATGCCTCGCCTAGTCTCCGAGCCGAGATAAACCAGTCAGATAAGCTCCGACCACTGAGCACCCTGCTCGACTTTGAACGATTCGGGCAAAAATTTTTGCCAGGCAGCCCTAAACGCTTACGAATTTATGGACGAAAAACAAAAAGAAAAAAAAAGCGAAAGCCTCTCCGATGTATAGTTTGTTATTCGTCTCATAAAATGATGTTCAATTTTGAAATGTCATTTATCTTGCGATAAAAGCACCATTAGCGATGTTATTGCGCTTTGAAAAGCTGATCGCTCGTTTCGATTAAAAACGTCCTTCGTACTTTTTGTGCTGCCTCACAGATAATTACGCGAAATACATAACGGTTTCGTATTGTTGACGAGACAGAGAGTTTTACTTCTACAGTTGGAGCGAAGTTCGTGACAGTCGACGAAACCAGCGTATACGATTCCATTCGCCAGCCATCCGGGAGAACAATTCGTTTCACTGTCTTCTTGTGATAAATCGTGATTGCTAGCGATAGGTTCTTCTGTGCGCCCTCTCCTCGTATCTTGCAACCTGCCTGCTGAGCCATGTACTACTTCAGCTTGAGAGCGCTGCGGTTTCGGCCAGCGTCGAAGAGAAAAAAGCTTGCTTGAATCACCCTCCCATTCAACGCTCTTATTACATATCTAGATCCACTTGTTACGTATCTGAAAAAATGAAAATCCTCATCGATCCTAATTTATGTTCACAACTCGGTAGATGTTCCGTCGAAAACAGCAAGAAAAAAGACATTTCAGAAAAAGAAAAAGAATCTGTCAACTGTCTGTACATTGAGTGCTCGCGAAAGTGTAGCAACTTTTGTACTCGCGAACAAGATGTTAAAACATCGTAAGATGATTTAGGAGGATATTTAGACGCCGCGACGCGTGTAAGGCTGGTTCCACTTTGGGTTAAATTTATGCTGATTACAATATTTTGGAAGTGATTAATAATTTAATCTTCACCCAGCGCACCAGGTTGTAGGACTGATTCTATTGTACCGCTTGTCTTGCTTGCACGTCGTTTGTAAACAAGTACCAAATTGATGACTGTCGTCATAATAGATACCCGAATTGCTGCAGAGTCGGAGATTCGCTTAAATCATCGCACTAATACATGCACGCGTCGCGCTTTTTCGAATGACTCGGCAGGATTCGACTACAAGACGTAACCTATTTTACAACAATTAATAATCCTGTGTATCTTTGAATTAACGACACACTGTCAGGCCTCAAGACAGTTTCGCTGGATGTCGTTTCTTTTGAATTCGGTTCGGTTCGTTCATCCCCTTTATCATCGGACTTTCCGTTGTCCCGGCTCGTTCTTCTAAATGTTAAAACAGAAACTCTCCGGCGCGCTTCATACAATTAATCTTTCATTCGATGGATTTCATGCAAATGTCTCTCCCTTTTTTTTTTTTTTTTTTTTTTTTTTTTTTTTTTTTTTTTTTTTTTTTTTTTTTTTTTTTTTTTTTAAATTTTTTTTCTTCTAAATTTTTTTATCCAAAGGGGTTCAAATTTCTTT